>BCNH02000010.1:24679628-24795478 GCA_001662345.2 Metrosideros polymorpha var. glaberrima
TCTGAAGTCATTATCTCTGCGACTTTCATTAAAAAGATCATACACATATAATATATCTCAACACTCATAAGAAAAAATAAAATCAAGCCAAAGATCTTATAATGAACCCAATGTCATCCACAACATTTAGAAATGGTTTGAATGCTATATGATTACAAACCGGTCGGCGCACGGTTCAGATATCCAAATTTCGGTTATTATACTTTCTATCCTATAATTAGAGAGTAGAACTTTTATACCTCCTAATGGCTTGATGCCTATGCAGAACTGACCAACATATTATAATTTTTCCTGGCCCTTATAAAAAATAAACCTATAAAATTTTCAAAGATTTCAGCGGAATATAATTGACAAGAAAAATATTAAAATTGTCCCTAAAACACTAGTTTTTTTTTTTTGGTCGAAATTGTGTAAACTTAATTGAAAGGTGAAATTCGAGGAAAAAAAAAATCTAAACAGCCCCTCCATGAAAAAAAAAAACAACCAACAAAGCACCACGGGCCTCCGCTCTCTCTTCTCTTCTCTCTTTCACTGTCTCCTCATTGACCCGCCTGCACCCTCCGACACTCGCCACCTTGGCCTCGACATCGATGTTGCCGTCTCTGACACTCGATGACCACCCGTCGCTGCCATGGAAGCTATTGTCCCTCGTGTCTCTCGCTGTTACAAGGCATGGCCATGCCGACCACCATCGTCGACAGCGGTTTGAGGTCAACGGCGGTGGCCGAAGCTCTGGTCTACCGTAGATCAACTGGATCTGAGGTCGACAAGCCTCAAGTCCATCGGTTCGGAGGTCAGTCGAGAGATGAGAGACAAAGGTCGGGGGATGAGGGAGCAAAGTATCGAGGAGCCTCGACTGTGTTGCTTGTGTCGCGGTCAAGAAAATAGCTGGGAGGTGGCGGTGACAAAAGAGTTTTTAGTAAGATAGATGGCTTTTTGTGTTATGGTCACGTGTTGGCGCGGAAAATTGTTCAAAAATTCTTAAATCTATAACACTTTTGTCAATTCAATCATAAACTTTTCAATTTTGCTAACTAAATCCTAGACCTTTCGACAATTGGCCACATAGAGTTTATCCGGCCAATTTTGGCTAAAAATTATTAACGTGGATGTTGGCCGTCATACGTGACACGATTGGCACTAACATTGACAAAATTTATTATTTTTAAATATGTTTAATAATATTTTACATTTTTCTTTTCTTTTTCCTTTCCTTTTTTTTCTTTTTTTTCCTTCTTCCTCCGCCAATTGTCGAGCCTGGACAATGGCCGGCGACCCGCCATAGGCTACGATTGTCGAGAGGTCCCCGGGATCTGACGAGAGGGGACCTTGCTAGCCTCGGACTAGGCTCACCCTCGCCAGATCCAGGGAGATCGAGCCTCGTCAAAGCCCGACAAGGGTCGCTCTCGCCAGCTTCGGGAAGAGTAGACAGAGAAACGCAAGGGCAACTTGGGGTGTTGGGAGTAGAATCTGGCCATGGATGACCTCACAATACTGGAGCCCAAGCGCGGGGTCTTCTTCGTCAATCACGCCATCATCATTTCTCTGGAGCAGGACAGGCGAGAGCGAATCCTGAGAAAAGGGAGGGTCGAAGGGTTGTCCAAGCTGAAATGCACTTCAGCCCTTACGATTCCTGAGCGAGACGAGGAAGGAGACGAAGAGAACGGAGATCACAATCCACCCATTCAGGGAGTAGGGCGTTGCTTCAACCTTCTTATCTTGTTTCCTTTTCATGATGTTTTGCAAATGGTGGAGAGAGAGAAGCCTCACTCGAGGCCGGCAAGGGCGACCCTCCCCCATCGTAGCCTATGGCTAGTCACCGACCATCGCCCAAGCTCAGCGACCGACGGAGGAAGAAGGAAAAAGACAAAGAAAAGAATAGAAAATAAAAATAAAAATATAAAATTTTGTCCACATCAGATTCAGTCGTGCAATATAGGCTGGCCAGCGTCCACAACAGCGATTTACGGCCAAAATTGGCCAAATAGACTCAATTAGTAAATTCTCAAAAGGTTTAGGAATCAATCGACTAAATTGAAATGTTTAGAACTGAATTTAACAAAAACGCAATTGGTTTATGACTTTTTGGACAATTTTCCCATGTCGATGACCAAACACATCACGAATGCCCGACAAGTGTTCGATCCTAGCTGTAGCTAAACCTCGCAACTCATCACGAATGGATTTTTCAAAATGTGTTATCACTCAATTTTTGAAATTTATTGACATTTGTTCGGCAAATTTCGTTGATTTTAATTGGCATCTCTAAAAGCACTCGTTAACATGACTCAATTGATAGAGCAAAAAAGGAAAGAGCCAGTGGATAGAGGATAAAAGCAAGAGCCGTTTTAGGTAATTAAAATCCTGCTAGGGTTAAATCACTTATAGCTTATTTGCCTGTAGTTTATGAATTTGCCGTGTTTAAGAAATGCAAATGCAATGCACTTGCCCATTTTGGCTTTTTTTTTTCCGAAAATTCGAGAGAGTCATTATTGTCCTGTGCACACGTGTCGCAATCCAGAATCGTTTTGAATGAAGAGTCGTGTTTGTGCACTTTCATGAATTTGCAGGGAGAGAGAGACAGAGACAGAGAGAATTAGGGCAAGTAGAGCAAAACTGGAAATGATAAACCAGCAACGTTCGGATCTCTCTTGCCCTAGAACTCGCAATATATACTCCTTCATTTTCCTCTCACTCAGATCATGTCGGACTTGATTTTCATTTTTAACTTTTGAATAATCAATCGGTTTGGTTTTTTCCATTGCTTCGCTTCTCATATCATGGACAATCCACCACCCTCCGGAACCAAATCCCCCGACCAAAAGCAGGACGAAGTGACCAGGGACGGGGGAGATGCGTCTCCCCCAGCCACGCCGCATGCCGGAACCGGACCGATCGGCAGTTCTTCTGCTGTGCCCCCCGGTGCCGGTGATGGCGATTCTTCTCCTCCCCCGCCCCCAGGAGGGAGCCCTAAGGGTGGCGGCGAAGGGGGAAGTAGAATGAAGCCACTGAGCGCGCGGGGGAAACAACTGGCCCTCACAGGCGGTTCCTCCGCCACCGCCACGGGGTCCCCTCCACCCCTGGCAGGGAGCCCTAAGGGTGGCGGTGAAGGGGGAAGTAGCATGAAGCCGCTGAGCGCACGGGGGAAACAACCGGCCCTCACAGGCGGTTCCTCCGCCACTGCCACAGGGTCCCCTCCACCCTCAAGCGAAACCCTAGAAGGCGTGAAAGCAGATGCAGAGGGCCTTAAAAAGAAGAGGAAGAAGGCGGCGTTCCACGCTCCACAATTGCCGACGCCGTGCAGTGTGTGCGGTAGGCCGTTCAGCAGCTGGAAGGCACTCTTCGGTCACATGCGCAGCCACAGGGATCGGCCATGGCGGGGCGTCTTTCCTCCACCGACATCCCCCCCGAAGCAGCAGGTACATGAGGGGCAGGCGGAGGAACTCACATCGAGCCTGCTGAACATAGGGCAGAGGATTCTGGCTGAGAAAAAGGAAAGTGAGACAGGGGGGGACAGCGGCGCCATGGCTGAGGGCAACGCTTCTTCTTCCGCAGGGGAGGTTGACAGGAAGAAGGTCCACATGGAGTTGGATCTTAACAAGGAAGCTCCTGCGGATACTGATGAAGAGGGTGGGGGCGACAACGATGGAGCTTGATTGGAGAACGTGAACGTGCATGCATGCACGAAGAGAGTGGATTCTACTTTGACTAGCGTTCGTACTTCCATTATAATTTCTTAGTACAAGCAATGAATAAATGCATAGCCATGACATGCATAGGACTGTTTCATCTTTGTATTTGGAGGCCGAAGCATGAGGCTGTTTCTTCATTCGTGCGCGTCCTAGGTATTCCTGGATTTGTCTCTATTAAGAGATTGCGTCATGAGTCAGTTTTCTGAGTTCAAAGAATTGGGGTTTGTATTTTCCTTATTTTATGAATTGATTATTGAATTGGACAAGCATGGAGATGATCTTTCTGATTGAAATGATCGCCGCTACATCTTGGTCGTGGGTTCTGGATATGTCTATGTTTTATACATGGGCATACGGTTTATCAATGTGCCCATGATATTTGAGTGTAATAGATTTTGTTATGAACCTATATTACTCGAGTAAATAGGCTTCTATATTGAAGAAAAATATTTAGTACTAGATTTTTATAATTGCTTACTTTTTGGATGGGAATTATCATGCTTGGTGTTCACTATATGACATTGATAATTATCTTGGAGGGATGTTCTCGCTACTTTGTTAGCGGGGATCTCACTTCTTGCTTCATAGATGATTGTCGTCAATGTAGCAGCGTTATCAATATAGTTGTTGTAGTTGTTGTCACTAGTTTTCTACTCGATGAATACATATAACCAACGTGTATGATGTGCTCCATGATATTCGGATGTACTAGTTTTTGTTATGAATCTGTGTTATTCGAGTAAATAGATTTATATATTGTAGAAAAATCTTTAGTATTGGGTTTTCTTGATTACTTACTTTTTGAATGGGAATTATCCTACTGGGTTTTTATTTATGACATTGATAATTATCTTAGAGGGATGTTTTCATAATTTTCTTAGTGGGGTTCCTACTTCTCACTGTATATATGATTGTCATCACATAGTAGTGTGAACAATGTAGTTATTGATGTTGTTGATTTTATTACTAGTTTTTTACTTGAAGAATACATATAAAGGATGTATATGATGTGCCCCATGATATTCAGATGTACTAGTTTTTGTTATGAACCTATATTATTCGAGTAAATAGGCATATCTTGTAGAAAAACTTTTAGCATTGGGTTTTCTTGATTACTTACTTTTTTAATGGAAATTATTCTACTGGGTTCTCACTATATGACATTGACAAATATCTTAGGGGATGTTTTCACTACTTTCAGATTAGGGATCCTACTTCTCGCAATATATATGATTGTCATCACATAGTAGTATGATCAGTATACTCATTGTTATTGTTTTTGATATTATCACTGACTTTTTACTTGAAGAATACATATAAACAATGTGTTTGATGTGTCCCATGATATTTGAATGTACTAGATTTTATTATGACATGCATCATTTGAGAAAATAGGTTTATATATTGCAGAAATATCTTTAGTATTGGGTTTTCTTGGTTACTTACATTTTGAATGAGAATTATCCTATTAGATTTTCACTATATGACGTTGATAATATTTTAGAGGGATATTTTCACTATTTTCTAAGGGGCATCCTACCTTTGGTTGTATATATGATTGTCATCAATATAATAGTGTGGTCAATATAGTCATTGTAATTGTTCTCAATGTTATCACTAGTTTTCAACTCAATGAATACATATAAACAACATGTGTGATGTGCCCCATGATATTCGGATGTACTAGTTTTTATTATGAACCTACATTATTCAAGTAAAGAGGTTTGTATATTGTAGAAAAATATTTACTATTGGGTTTTCTTGATTCCTCACTTTTGAACGGGAATTATCCTACTCGGTTTTCACTTTATATCATTGACAATTATCTTAGAGGATGTTTTCACAACCTTCGAGGTGGGGATCCTACTCATCAACACACACACACGATTGTCATCACATAGAAATGTGATCAATGGAGTCATTGCTGTTGTTGTTAATGTTACACTAGCTTTTTACTTGAAGAATACATATAAACAATGTGTATGATGTGCCCCGTGATATCTGTATGTACCAGTTTTTGTTATGAACCTATATAATTCGAGTAAATAGATTTATATCTTGCAGAAAAATCTTTAATAGTGGGTTTTCTCGATTACTTACTTTTGAATAGGAATTATCTTACTTAATTTTCGCTTATGACATTGATATTTACATTAGTTGATGTTTTCACTACTTTCTGAATGAGGATCCTACTTCTCGCTGTAAATATGATTGTGATCACATAGTAGTGTGATCAGTATACTCATTGTTATTGTTTTTGATATTATCACTAGTTTTCTACTCGAAAAATACATATAAACAATGTGCATGATGTGCCCCGTAATACTCGGATGTACTAGTTTTTGTTATGAACCTTATTCGAGTAAATAGATTTATATCTCGCAGAAATATCTTTAGTACTGGTTTTTTTTATTACTTACTTTTTTAATGGGAATTATTCTACTGGGTTTTCACTATATGACATTGATAATCATCTTGGAGGAATGTTTTCACTGCTTTTTGAGTGGGGATCCTACTTCTCGCTGTATATATGATTGTCATCAACACAACAGTGTGATCATTATAGTCATTGTTACTATTGCAGATGTTATCACTAGTCGAAGAAGACATATAAACAACATGTATGATGTTCCTATGATATTCAGATGTACTAGTTTTTGTTATGAACCTGTATTATTTGAGTAAATAGGTTTATATATTGTAGAAAAAACTACAATACTGGGTTTTCTTGGTTACTTACTTTTTTTAATAGGATTTATCCTATTGGGTATTATATGACAGTGACAATTATCTTGGAGGGATGCTATCACTATTTTTTGAGTGGGGATCCTACTTCTCGCTGTATATATAATTGTCATCACATAGTAGTGTGTTTAGTATAGTCATTGTTGTTGTTGTCAATGTTATCACTAGTTTTTTGTTTGAGAAATACATATAAGCAATGTTATGATGTGCCCCATGATATCCAGATGTACAAGTTTTTGTTATGAACCTGTATTATTCGAGTAAATAGGTTTGTATCTTGCAAAAGAATCTTTGGTAGTGGGTTTTCTTGATTTCTTACTTTTTGAATGGGAATTATTCTACTAGGTTTTCACTATATGACATTGATAATTATCTTAGTAGATGTTTTGCTACTTTTTGAGCAGGGATCCTATTTCTCGCTGTAAATATGATAATGCTCACATATTAGTGTGATCAGTATACTCATTGTTTGTTTTTTATGTTATCACTAGTTTTCTACTCAAAAAATGCATATAAACAATGTGTATGATGTGCAACATGATATTGGATGTACTAATATTCGTTTTGAACCTGTATTATTCAAGTAAATAGATTTATATCTTACAAAAATATCTTTAGTACTGGTTTTTTTTTTCATTGCTTACTTTTTGAATATGAATTATTCTACTGGGTTTTCACTATATGACATTGGCAACTATCATGGAGGGATGTTTTCATTACTTTCTCATTGCATATATGATTGTCATCAACATAGTAGTGTGATCAATATAGTTATTGTTGTTGTTGTAGATGTTATCACTAGTTTTCAACTCGAAGAAGACATAAAAATGTGTATGATATGCCCCATGATATTTGGACGTACTAGTTTTTGTTATGAACCTTTATTATTCAAGTTAATAGGTTTATGTACTGTAGAAAGACTTTTAGTACAAGGTTTTCTTGGTTGCTTACTTTGTAAATGGGAATTATCCTATTGGGTATTAACTTTGACATTGACAATTATCTTGGAGGGACGTTTGACTATATTCTGATTGGGGATCCTACTTGTCACTGTATATATGATTGTCGTCGCATAGTAGTGTGATCAGTATAGTTATTATTATTGTTGATGATGTTATCACTAGTTTTCAGTTCAAGATATACATATAAACAATGTGTATGATGTGCCTCGTGACATCCAGATGTACTAATTTTTGTTATGAACATGTATTATTCAAGTAAATAGGTTCATATCTTACAAAAAAATCTTTAGTAGTGGGTTTTCTTAATTACTTACTATTTGAATGGGGAATTATCCTATTGGATTTCACTATATGACATTGATAATTATTTTAGTTGATGTTTTTGCTACTTTTTTTTAGGGGGGTCCTACTTTTTACTGTAAATATGATTGTGATCACATAATAGTATGATTAGGTATAGTCATTGTTATTTTTGTTGATGTTATCACTATTTTTCTACTCGATAAATATATATAAACAATATGTATGATGTGCCCCGTGATATTTAGATTTACTACTTTTTGTTATTAACTTGTATTATTCTAACAAATAGGTTCACATATTGCAGAAATATCTTTAGTACTGGGTTTTTTTTCTATTACTTACTTTTTGAAAGGGAATTATCAATGGCATTGACAATTATCTTAGAGGTATGTTTTCACTACTTTCTGAATGGGAATCCTACTTCTCGTTGTATATATGATGGTCATCACATAGTACTATGATTGGTATAGTCATTGTTATTGTTTTGATGTTATCACTAGTTTTCCACTCGAAGAATACATATAAGCAATGTGTCCGATGTGCCCCGTGATATTCTAATGTACTAGATTTTGTTATGAACCTATATCATTCGAGTATATAGGTTTATAAATTGCAGAAAAATCTTTAGTATTAGGTTTTCTTGGTTACTTACTTTTTGAATGGGAGTTATCCTATTGGGTATTAACTATGACATTGACAAGTATCTTGAAGGGATGTTATCACTTTTTTTCTAAGTGGGGATCCTATGTCTCAATGTATATGTGATTGTCATTACATGATAGTGTGATCAATATAGTCATTGTTATTGTTGTTGATGTTATCACTAGTTTTCTGTTCAAGAAATACATATTAACAATGTGTATGATGCGCCCCGTGATATTCAGATGTAATAGTTTTTTTATTAACCTGTATTATTCAAGCAAAAATCTTTAGGTTTGGGTTAGTCTTGGTTACTTACTTTTTGAAAGTGAATTATCCTATTGGGTCTTCACTATATGGCAATGATAATTATCCTAGAGAAATGTTTTCACTACTTTCTGAGTGGGGATCCTACTTTTCCTTGTATATCTATTTGTTATCACATAGCAGTGTGATCAGTTTAGTCATTGTTATTATTATTGATGTTATCACTAGTTTTCTGCTCGATGAATACATGTAAAGAATGTGTCTAGATATGGATCTCGAACACAGTTTAGCCAAATAAGTCTAGACCTGATCTTGCTGTGAACTCCGGTTGTGATTAGAATAGGTTTAGACCATGCGAAAAATTATCGGCTATGGACTTCTATTAAAACCACTTTCGTTTGTAATCTATTTGGGCAAGCACACTGGATTGAGGGTGGAAATGGAACGAGTGCTAGAAGAGGACAGTGTGGTGGTATATAATGATTATACTGCTTGAACACAAGAAGGCACTGGATTTCTGTTTGTATGCTTGTTCATATTCTTTAACTAGCACCCGTAAGGATGTGTTCATTCATAGTTTCTACATTCTTTTTGATTTCTCAACTTTAAATAGACTTAGTTATGATTGTCTAAATGCCATGCCCGAAAAGGGCTTTTTTCTGTATGTAAGCATGCCATGGTTACTCAGTTTATGTTTTGATAGTCTGCTAGCCAATTTTTCTGACGAAAATTTGATGCGCCTGCCTCGGTGGCTGATCGAAATGTTTCTTCCCTTGAAACTTGGAATTGTTTACTCTGTGTCATTTGCTAAATCTTTAGAATTTGTGACTTTATTTCTAGTTATATGCGATGGATGACCGGAAGTGAAAAGATGCATAGTTGCTGTCGGGCGGTTCAATAATACAGGGACGGTGACTTCTGAACCAAACCCTATGCTGGAAAACTCCCGTGCCCTCGTCAAAAGTGCGTGCTCTCTCCATAAGAGGCAAACGACAGCGCACGATCATTTAGTATTGACTAGTGAATGGTATCATGCGAGGGAATGACATTGGAACTTCATGTGATTCCTGGATCACATGAGATGATGACACTGTTGAGAAGATTCATGGTGCTTGTGGAGTGATCCGGGTGCGAAATGGATGATAATGATGGTGGAGGTTCGCCACTGGAACTTGGCTTAGAAGAAGGTGTCCAGCAACCACTCATGCAAACTAAGATGAAATGAAGAAAGTCGTGGATAGTTTCAGTCTAAAGTAGGAGAAAGATAACATGCCTGCCTTAAGAATTGCAAGCTATCCCGGAAGCAAAATGCCCAATACGGAGAGGTGCACTTGCTCGCTGGAAAAACTATGAAGAAGAAACTCCTGTGGACGTCACAAAATCCAAGAAGAGGAGGAAGAAGAGGCGGAAGAAGAAAGTTCCCGCAAACGTGGAGGTTTGTCTTCCTCTCTCACCGCCACAGTTTCGTTGTGTCTGACTTATAATTCTGTCCGGATGACATTTTCTGTGGACCCACTAAAATAAGGATCCCCATGACTACTGCAATTATTTATGTCAACCAAAACATCTTATTTGATGAGGTTCCACGAGGAGAGTCGTATCAAGAATGGTGCTGTGAGAACCCTACAAGTCTCCTTATCAATAAAATTTAGGTCTTGGCTTGCGTAAGTAGCATCTACCCGGAGTAATTTACATGCAATTGGTAAGATTCAAGCGGGTGATCTCCGATTTCTGAATTGGAAATCTTTCAACATCTAAATCAAGTGTGACAATCTCGAGGGGTTGCAATATATTATCTTTGAGATGATGAGATCGTCTTTTCTTTAACCCCAAGACGACGAGGCATAAGGTGATTCTGTACCCAAATCCTTGTTATTGTTTTGTACCCTTGGCTAACTCAATTTTGATATTCGTCTTTTGATTCCTTCGATGGAACAACTCCGCAATCGCTTGCTAAAGCCTCCCACACATCTCTGGTTAAATTAATATTCATCCCCTTGCTTCGTGTGACTATACATTTGTCTAAGTAATATGAAAATGCATCATAAATTGTGTGCTTATTGCTTAATCCCATTTAACTTGAGTCTCTTTTTCTTTCTCTTGATTATTTTTCTTCATCGTACATCTTTTTGTAATTCCTTGATTTTGATATCATATTTTTACTCCTCTCGATTGGGTCTTGTCTACATGTTTCTTCTAATCTAATTGGCCTTGTTGGACTATGTGCAACTTTTGTCCTGCTAACAATTTGATTGACAATATTGCATTAGTTAAGTTAGATAATTGTACTTGAAATAGTTTTCCAAATGGAAAAGGGTAACCACAAAAACATAATCTTTCTGTTTACTATTTGTTTACTCCAGATTGCATACAACGAAATTTTACTGCACAGTCCTCTCCTCATCAAATTGAAAAAACCACCGCTATAGTCTACAAGCATCATAGTCACAGACAACTTCAGCTCCAACACTGCAGAAGCAGAATTCTGACCCAAAAAAGAAAACACTGCAGAAGCAGAACATACTATGTTTTTTTTTTTGGTCGAGCAGAACATGCTATGTCAGTCATGTGTTATGTTGCCATATTTGCGCAGAACGTTCGATCGAGTTATTCAGCAAATCGTAACCTTTTTGGACGATGAACTGTTGAAGGTAAGATTATAAGAAGGTTCTGATGAAAAAGAATGAAAAGATATAAGCATAACGAACTCCCAAGCGAGGAATTGTTCGATCATAAGGAGCAGAATAATAGGGAAATTGAAGATTTTCCTATAGATGGAACATGTGAGAAAGTCGTAAAGATGTTTCCTTATGACATTGTGACGATGTTTAATTAGGAAAGAAATAATCAGTCTCGACCAACGATGTACATATGGGACTAATCTGTACTTGCAATGTACAGCAGTAGCCATCTACCAATTCTGTAACTACCCTACTTTCATGTGTAACTCCGGCTCAGTCTTTCCGTTTGGATGACCCGAGAACAAAACCTTCATCCATTGACATAAAGAGCCCCCAAAGCCGCAACTATCAAGTGCCATAACCCCATGTCAGGCCAAAGAGCATCAGGTGCGTACAAGGGACAGTAAGAAGTTTGCCAAAGAAGGAAATTGCTCAGCCGAGTCTCACCCGAACTTCTTATGACTATGTCTGGATCAGGCGCCACCGCCATGTACATATTCTTCTCAATATCTACCAACTTTATGATTGGATACTTGTGCATCTTCTCAATCTCGTCTGATCTTTCTTGATGTGATCCCTGTTCAACATGTTTGAAGGTGCCATTCTTCATCTCCGGCCCCTTGACTCTTTCGACTCTGCAATTGCAAGGGGAAATAGGCACTCCTAGTTCATCCAGCTGACCATTCATTTCCTTGGTTTCTTCATTTCCTTCAAAAGCATTAGCTTCATCTAGCTTCTCTTCACAGGATCTTTGGACGGCATGCACTATTTCATCGCAAGAAGTATAGGCCACGCATATCAAAAGCACCATCTTTTTGTTACTTGCAGTAGCCTTCATGGCCTTCTCTGCTGCAATCTGAACATTCTCATTCAAAAGTTTCAAGTTCCCTATGAAGTACATCCTTATGCCATATTGATCGAGAACACTTCCTGTCTTGAGCAATTCCTCAATTTTTTCCACCATTAAATCCATCAGGCATTGGACCTCATCAGGCTGTCTTCTGAAATTGTCAATGCTGAAGGCATAGACTGTTACATACCTTATTCCCATATCATAGCAGTAACCAAGAATAGTCGTGAGAGATGAAAATCCGGCCCTGTGGCCATCCCCTTCTACTAGGTTTCGCCTCTTAGCATATCTCCTGTTTCCATCCATGATGAAGGCGACGTGACTGGGGATGGGGCCCACTGACAGGGCTCTGAATAAGCACTTCCTCAGAAAACCACAAATAGTTACCATGATTTTACTGCAACTGCTGCTTTCTTGCTGCATTGTATGTTCCACAAGCAAATTCAGCCAATTAGTGCAAATATGACCTGCAAAAGACGAATTCATGCTCAGACACTGCGAAGTGTGATGTCCAGGTGTTAAATGAAGAAGAGAGTGGATAATTGTTCCAAAGGGATTGGAGTCAAAAGAGAACGGTTCGGTGAGAACTATACAATACAGAAGGAAGCTTAGTAACGGCACAATGCAAAGCTAACATGAACAACTGATGTATGTCCATACTAGGAAAGAAAGCCCAATGAGGGAAAATGCTTTCATTATGGACCTTTAGCTAAAGTCGGCATGCTGTTTTTCACTTGATTGCTCTAGAAAAGAGACAGCATATTTTGTGCACTCATGTGGTTCCAATTGCAACGGAGTTTTACTAAGCAATAGCAACCTCTCCTGATGATTCCAGCGATTGCTTAAAACGCGACCATAAATGTTGTATCGCTGGACAAACTGTTCTCCACATCTTGAAACAAGAAGCATATTACTGATGGACCGCTACTTGAATTTTACACCCTACGCTCGTCTAGGAAAGAGAAGCGTCAGCTTTCTAGTAGCGCTAAGACAACGGCACCATAAATTAAGCTGTCAATTAGCATTAACTGAATAAAAACCAGAGGAGAAAGTACGGGCCAAAACTCCACCACTTGGTTGCTGAATTTAAAAATTCGTGAAAGTTAACCATTTTTCCCGGTCCCCGTCTGCAATGACCATATTTGCAATCTGAACCCAATTTACCTCCCCAAACTTGCATTTTGCTGACTAACTCTCCCTGTTCATATCGTTAGGGGATGATCAGAAGTTAGGGGCTTGTGAATCATTCAGATCAAGAGAAAATTACCCATTGATTCAGAAAGCCACCACCATACACACATAGGAAGTAGAAATCTGAAAACACAACTCTTGAAAAAGAACAGAGCCAAATGAAACTTTTAATGCGATTCTTTGTTCAACAACGAAATCATCACAAATTTTCAACAAGAGCACTGCAAACCATTCGTTGACTAATGCTCGCTCAACAATAACTTCATCACCAACTTGAACATAACCCTTTTTTTTTAAGATGGCAGTATCAAACTAGCCATGTAAATGCAGAAGATGCGAAGGAAAATCTCAAGATGGCAGCTACCAGGTTCGAGCATCATCGGCCTGAAGAACGCAAGCAAGTTGCTCGCATCACCCCAGCATTTTGACAAGGCTAAAATGAAAAGGGAATTGAAAAGGCAGATGCAGTATACAGCAACTAACCTCCGAACTCGTGGCTGATTTGCTTCTGGGACTCTGCGAGAGAGAGAGTGTGTTCTTCAGAAAACTGGAAACTACCGGGCCCAAGAAATGCAACAAACTGAAAAGGCGTGAAGTTTCCAGGGCATTGGAGACAGATGTGACGAAAACATGGACGTGGGTCACTCTCCACGCATGACCGAGACACCCATCCAAAATAATGTTAGCGTTGGTAAACGAGCGATCAGAAGGAAACCCATCCGCTAAAATTTGCCAAGAAAGGAGAGAGGTTGCCATAAAAAAAAAAAAGTCATAAATTTATTGTAATTATGCAAATTCAATCCTAATTTTTTTTTTTTGCAAATAAGTCCTAAACATTTTGCAACTGTCAATTCAGTCTATGCGGCCAATTTTAGCCCACTGGCATTGATATATCAATTATACACGCTTTAGATTCGCCGTTGTACATGTAAACGCTTCACACTTAGCCAACGCTTTCTTCGCAACCGGTCTACTTAAATTGGAAAGGCCTGATGCATTCATTTGGAAACTTTGTATGGATGGAAGTGAAGGACGATGAGAGAAAATTAATGGGAAAACAATTTCTTATGTTTAGGTTAATTTTGATCTATGGGGCTAACTCTAGTTTGGTCTGTGGAAAATCATAGGTGAGACGGGTGGGCTTTTTAAGTTATCTTGCCCAATCTCCCCCCACAAGTCAAAACTTGGAAAGTTTGTTCAGGAGATTAGTTGAGCATGTCTATGAGGAGACGTTTTCAGTTGTATCAAGTGCATGAGCCTAGAGGCTAGTGCATCCCAAGTTCCCAACCTTTAAATTATATTTGTCACATGCAACCTACTCAAATTAAGAACTGCGATGCATTGGGCTCACATTTACTCGAATAACCTACAAAAATTAAGGTCCATAAAGAGACGCACTCCCTCGAATCCGAGTCTTTGGTTATTTGTTAGATGCTTCCAGGATATTGCGCTCGATGGACCATAGTCATTGAATCACCGCGTATTGCCCTGTGTTGTTACTTAGCCTCATACATTCAAATGATAAAAGAGATATGGACCACATCACTTCCGAATCACCTAATGGTAGGTGACGACCTGCCAGGCAAGTAACCGAGGAAGGTGCGAGAACCTAGTAGCAAATCACTTCAGGCGTCGTTTTCACATAGCGCGCAACCTACCTGATGAACAAGCACGCCGCCTGTGCAGGCCTGCCCAAGCCAAAAGTCTCGAGGAGCAAATAGGCAGGCTTAGGCAACTGCATTACATTAAAAGACCCGATCTGCCAAACTTCGGCTCGGGTTCTACCCAGTCTTAACATTTCAATCTACGGTTTAGACAATGGAAAAATGATTGCAACCTCTTCAAACAAATACAATGAATAAAACATGAAAAGGAGTTGATTTTGAATTTCCTGGATAACCTCTACATAAGGAACTCCACCCCTTTTTTTTTATCCAGGAAGCCAGTTTGCTAGTTTAAGTTGTTGAATCAATCAAACGACCGGGACTAATAACCGAATTCCAAAAACTTCACTTGATGTTTCAATGTAAAAGAGCTACACGATCAATTTTTCTATTTTTATTTTTTGAAACACACAAAAGTCGAACATTACGGAAGGGACAAGAAGAATGCCAGCTCAAAACCATACCAACTCAAACTCGGAGCTGTATTATACAATTAAGACTGAATAAGGAAATAAAAAGTTCATCCCAAAGCCTTTGATCTCAACTCAAACACTTGCATGATAAAACACTAAGAAGAGATCTGACCACAACATTTCCGTACACTTAATCATAACATACATGGTTGCTCATTACAACAAGCTCTTCTCGGGGCTGGAGAAATTCAAACCACCAACTAGAATTACTTCACATGAACAAGGATCCAGGGGCTATTACTCTACAAAGAATGCCAACTGTCTAGACCATACGAACAAAAGCTTTAAGTCAACATGAAGATTTGAAGCAAACATCTTCCGCTATTAGCAATGCAAAACTGTTTAAAGGCAACTTCCATTGTCAAGTAAAAGGTCCACAAGGATATGAAAAGTAACATTTAAGCTAGGAAAATACAATGCTTGACCTCAGTGGATGATTAAACCCCTCATCCTCACTATACCCATCACTGTCTGGACCTTGACTCTGCCCTCCTAGCCTCATCGCGAGTTGAAGGGAACAGCTCCACATACCTTGACCCGATGGTCATTTTATCCTTGCCCATAGCTCTCCTGGCCTCTTCTGCGGAGGTAAACTCCACAAATGCCTCTCCAGTTGCTTTGCCATCTGGCCTGCATGCTATGTGTATCCTGTCTTTTACCACCTCAAACTCTTTGAAGAATTCAACTATTTCAGGTTTTTTCACAGAGAAGGGAAGTCCACGCATCTTCAATATTTCAGTGAATTCCATTTGGTCCTTATCATCAAACCTTTTTGGTCCAGATGGAGCTGGCGTAGGATTTTCCAAGTAGTCAGTATCATAAATCCCTTCATAGTTAACTTCTGCAGCGACAGCATTGTAGTAATCTTGCCTCTTGCACCTAAAAACTTCCACGTAGCGACGTCCCATATTTTGTCGATCTCTCTGGAGGGCAAACTCAACATGCACATTTCCTGCAAAGACAACAAGGGCCTCCCCCGAGAAGCGTCCATTCTTATTGACCAGCAGCACATCCACTATGTCAAGTCCAGCAAAGAACTTGTAGATGTCAATGTCTGTGCAGTTGAAGGGTAGTCCCCTCAGACGAACAACTGGAAAGGAAGGGGGCTGAAAGCCACCACCATATCCAAAAGGTTGATATCCAGCTGGACCGCTGCTCACTGCGAAGTAGGGATTCGATTCCATCATTCTTTGTCGCTTTGAGCCGACCTCGTACCCATCTGACACCCCCCCGCCTCCCAACATTGCCCTTCAATATTTCATACCAACAAAGAATCCCCCACTAAACCCGTTAATATAACCAAACCCAACCCACACCCACATTGCCTATTTCCTATTTTCTTATATTATCCTTTTGGAAATATTTAAATTGACAACTTAAAGAACACCATAGCAACCGCATATAGAGTGAAGCAGCAAAGTAATACAGCAAATAGTTAACCTTGCCCACTAATGCTCAGGAGCAAGAGAAGTAGATTTGATGTGACATTTGAGAACACGTAAAGGCTACTTTTGCAGTACAAGAAGATGTTTGGCACACACGACATTCAAAAGACAGACGACTATCGGTTAGGGCGTAAGTCCATACAGGCACTTGCAAGCTGACAGGACATCAAATCTGAGACATAATGAGAGATGAATGACACAAACCACGCAACAGCTCCCATTACATATGTTTAGCAGATTCGAGTCTTTGCGTCAGATTACAGAGATAGATATCAAGCACAAAGCATCGACAATCATTAATCATGAGGATCAAGCTACAACCGGACGATAAAAACGTCTCCATAAGTTAAGGGTGCGTTTATCTCCCTAAAAACTTCACGATAAAGGAAAATATTACCCATGGAAATATTTTCAAGAACAACGGTTAGTTTGCATTTGTTTGGTGGTTTAGAGAAAGTGATTTCCTACTTGCCAAAGGGAAGTCGTTTTACCCTAATCTAAAGTTGTTTTCAGTTCATGAAAATCGTTTTCCATGGATCAATAAGTTTTCCGTCGTCCAAACACTAGAAAATCGGAAAACAATTTCCCAGAAACAGTTTACCTCCTTCAAACAAACGGACTCTAAATCACAGAAAATTCTCAAAAACACATTAGCAAAAGTATCCTAACCCAGAGAGGCAGAGAGAGAAAATTCAACCATGACAAGAAAAGCCACTGGCAAATTATCTCGCGCCCGGTTTCTCGTACGGTACAATCTTCCCAAAACCATTTCTAGCACACACCAATAACACACTCGTGTCAAACCATCCCTTCGCCTCTCTCGGATCATAATCAGCACTGATCAATTAAAAACTTTCTTGTTCAAAGCTTATGATGTCGATTTTCACTTCGAAACCTCGCAAACCGGAACTCATCAGACCTCAAATCTACCGAAACAGAAAAAAACCATCTTCGCACTTCAAGACCAAATAAACTTTATGCAGCAAGCGATTGATTCATCCTAGGTCAGCAGCTCGTTCCGAAGGACTACAGCGACCCAACACCAATAAAAGAGAAAAATCCCAAATTCTAAGCACGCATCTTCCGATAATCACTGATGATGATAAAATTAGGGTTCAATCCCATTCAAAGATACAGATAGAACATAGGCACCAAGCAAAAGCACGCGGATCTTTGCAAGAATTAGATGAGATTTGGCGACTTACCCTCTCGATCCGTACATGACTGCGATGTTTTGAATCAACGAAAGCTGCTTCGATTCGATCTTAGAGAACGATCGCTCGCTGCTCCTGCTGGTCAAGCTCTGGTTGCGATGGTGCAGAGGGACGAACCCTAATTCGGGCGAGAGTTCTGAGGCTGGCGACCAGACAAAATAACCTCGAGTTCGGAACGAGGAAAAAGAAAAAGGTAATATACATACATAGGGCGAGTACAGAAATAGAAAAGGTTTTTATGTTAATTAATTCGAGAACTTTTTAGGTTTTATTTTGACTAATTTAAGAAGTTGAGGTTTAAAAAGTTGAGGCTCATGTCTCGAATTCGAGCATAAAAAATAACTTGGGGTGAATGGCCATACATTTCACGTGGATCGGATTTCAGATGACTAAATTTTGAAGGCGATGAATTCAAATCTTAATTGGCATTTTTCTAAAATTTTTAAGACATCGATTTGTCAAAATAAAATATTCAATTGAACAACAATCGATCTGTGTTTTATCTGTACACTTTTTATTATTGTTATTGTTGTTGTTGTTGTTATTATTGTTGTTATTAAAGGAAAAATCAATGTAGGAATTTTTTTTAAAAGAAAAGCAATTCATGTTCAGGGTGGCTTGGCCTTGGAGTTGGCTATAAATGTTGTTTTGTCGCTAAGGATTTTAGGCCCATTTGATTGTGTTAGATCAGAGCAAGCGTACTTGCAGCTAGCAAAGCTAAATTGTGAAATATCAGCATTGAGCAACAAGCTTAGCAAAGGCATATTTACAACGCGAGCAAGTCGTTGATTTGATTTTAAAACGATTTCACAGTTTGTCATAAGTGAAAGCAGTTCGATTTCAATTTCTTCGTAAAGACTAATCGGCATTTTCTTCTCGTGAGTGCGGAATCACATTGTTCTTTCGAATGGTCTTGTATGCGCTGATCTATGCACCAATAGACCATTCAATTTCGCGACCTAATTACGGTAGACAACTAGAGAAAGCTGTCTCTCATTCTCGGGTTCTAATCTTCAACCTAATGAAAAAGACTGGTTTTTCCAATGCTAGAGGTCATTTAATTGCATTTGTTTTTCTCTTAATTTTATTTTTATTTTATCCAAACCTTGGTGGATCTGTCATGCCCGTTGATGTATGTTTATTTAGTACTATTTTCACTGTACATTGTTTGTCGTATATAACTATTAGTTATACTTTTTTATATTTTATTGTGCCATTATATTTTTTCACTCGTAAACTATAGCACTCATGGTTCGTCGTCTTCGGTTAATTTCCAGCAATAAAAATAATAGCTCAATCTAATATAGTGTGTTCAAATTAATTATTTTGTTTACTATGGATTTAATTTGAAAGAAAATCACTTACGCTTGAACTAGAACGCTAGTATTTAAATTTGAAGTAGTGTTATGAGTATATGGCGCATTATTGTTGTTTATTCAATTAAAGACAATGTAAAAAAGAAGAAAGTTCGATAAAGAGCACAATCGAGTGAAATTTATCGCATCCCATGTTAAACAAAAATTGTGATAACTAAGTACATCTATCTTTTACAAGATCAGTTTTGAAAAAAAAAAAAAAAGGTGCACATCTCAGACTATATATATATTAATTGCGCCACCTTTTAGACAATTATTTTTCCAAGTAATCTTGAAAATAATTTTAAGGAATCATAATTGCTTTTGTCGTGAAATATAAGAAAACGTATATTATCCTCGAACACGAGAGATTTGCAGCATTATTGCCACTGACCTTAAATTATGTCTAACTTAATAAACTATTATAATTTTATAAGTAAAAAAATTCTCGAGATAACAGATTATTCGTACTTTGTTGCACTTTATCAAATAACAAATTACCCGATTACTCTTTTTTGTTTTGTTTTGTCGACTACACTTTTTTCCTCAATCTCATGAAGTATCTCTTCATTTCGAAAAGAGATTTACCCATGCAAGCGGTTTTTTTAACACAGAGCACCGCTCAATCACGAATCGGTCCTAATTATCGGACGGTGCGCGATGAATCGACGGGGAAAAAATATCAAAGACCCACATTTACAAATATGCCCTCCATCCCCAAAGTCAATGACGAAGCGATGCTTATCCTATCCACCCTGCCGCTTTCAACTAAAGTTTTCCAGAGACACTCCTCCAACTACCCCAACAATTACAGGGGCTAATTCGTCATTGCCCCCACCGGTCTCGCACGTGCGGTCAAACCCCAGCGCACCCACGTGTCCGCCCCCTCCCCCTGTGCACTTGGGGAGGGTTCCATCGGGCCTCCTCACAGGAGCGCGCGGGAGGGGACCGCAGCCAATGGCGCGGCGTCACGGGGATCGGTGACGTGGCGGTGGATTTTTTGAAATCCCGCCCAAACCCGGACTTCAACTGGACCTCTGCGGATTCGAGTCCCGAGCTCTTGATCGGCGAAATCCCGTAACTGCCCCTGGGCATTTTCCCACTCTCTCCCACAAAAGATCCCTCTCGCACAAGCACAGCACAGCACACATCTAAAACACCCTCTCTCTCTCTCTCTCTCTCACACACACAAAGCACATCTAGAACTCACACACACGCACTCTCTCCCTCTCTCTCTCTCTCGCGCAGGCCCTAAGCTTACAGGTAACGCGAAACCCTAGCGGCGCTGACTCGGTGCCCGCCTCGCCGGTCTGGACCGATTTCCGAGCGATTCTCACCGGTTTCCCGGCGTTTTCTCGCAGGTTTCGCCATGAAAGGTGGTAAGGGGAAGGCGGAGACGACTAGAGCTGATGCGAGGTGAGTTCTTCGCTTTTTCTCGTCGTTTACGTTGAGCTTTTAGCTTCTAGATGAGGTCGAATGCCAGAGATGGAGGTTGATCGCGCTTTTCTTTACCTTTTCTCTGCCATAGCGTAGATGTCGTTTTCCTTTTCCTTTGCCTTTCGCCTTTTTTTTTTTTTCCGTTTCTCCTGTTTGACTTTATGGCTGGATACTTAGTTTGAAGAGGAAAGGCCCGGGGACGCAGCGAGCTGGGAAGAAAACGGCGAGGAAGGAGAAAGCTGTGAAGGATCCTAACAAGCCGAAGAGGCCTGCTAGTGCATTTTTCATCTTCATGTATGGAAATCGGTGGAACTTGCGATTAGGTTTTTATGCGATTCCGGCGTGTTTTAGAGAGCTTCGGTGGTTTTTTCTGTTCGATCGAGAATGCGACCTATACTTTGGTTTTTTGTTCTCCTGTCCAATCTGCTTTTGGATGTAGGGAAGAGTTCAGGGTGACGTATAAGCAGAAGCATCCTAATAACAAATCCGTTGCTGCTGTGAGTTATTTCTCTCGCTTGTATTAATTGCGGATACACTGTTATTGATTTGGTCCACAAGTCGTTCTCTGAAGCATTGCTAATTGTGGTTGTCAATCTGCAATTCGAATGAACTAGGTCGGTAAAGCTGGTGGAGACAAGTGGAAATCCATGACCGAAGCTGTGAGCATCTTATCTTATTAATTGCTTATTGAAAAGAATTAGTGTTTTATCTGCTACCTGTGAGCGTTTTATCTGTATTGACTTTTTTTGTTGTTTTGTAAATTTTTAGGATAAGGCTCCTTTTGTGGCAAAGGCAGAGAAAAGGAAGGATGAGTACAACAAGAAGATGCAGGCTTATAACAAAAGATCGGTAGGGAATGCTAATTTGAGGTTTTTCTGAACTTGATGTCAGTTTTGTCTCTTTGCACCTGTAGTAATTAAGGGAATTATTATCTTTAATTGTTTGCAAACGATAATGATAGGCTGAAGGAACCAATGCTGCTGACGATGAAGAGTCTGACAAGTCAAAGTCTGAAGTCAATGATGAGGATGATGAGGACGATGAAGATGGGGAGGTTAGTGCGAAACACTGTGGACGGTTTAAATAGGAATGTCGTCACTGTAAGTTGTATATATACTGATTTGTCTTTTGTTTGTTCTGGCAACTGTAGGAGGACGAGGATGATGACTAAGTCACAATTACCCTTGAGGAGTTATATGTAAACTGTTACATCAACGAGCAACGAAAAATTTCTGTCATTTTGGACGTGTAGTTGTTTGCCTTAATGGTTTCATATTAGATAATTAGGGGAATGGTGATTGGCTTGAGTATCTTCTGGAGCTTAAATAGTGATGTAGTTAGTTGTTTATGCTGATTTTAGCTGAAGCTTGTTTCTCTGATCTCATATATATAAGCTTCTTTGCTCTCATTTCTTTCTATTCGTTGAGAAATGTGTTTAGGCCTCTCTAAACTTGTCAAAAGGTGAGACATCTTGACTGTAGTACTCGTCTCTGACGCAGTCATGTTGAAGGGTCTTAACATTCTGGTCTGTTATGCATGAGCATGAGGCTTCCTCATTGGGGGTCTAGGGTGTGTCAATGCTGTGAATCCTATTCCATGCATTTCTAGACCTGCTTTGGTGAATGAAGCTTGTTAGCTCCAGATCCCATTGGAGCAGGCTTTCTAGGCCTGCTTATGGAGCTCTTCTCTATGGATGAGAAGACTTGTTGGTTTCAATCGATATTATACCATAATGTGCGCACCTTTATGCTATGCTATCCTGGATTTTGGAGTCTTCTGTGCAATGTGATTTTATTGTCTAAAGTGCACAAATACTAGCCCTTTATCCCATCACAATAGGTAGAAATAAAGGTGACTCTTGGTGTTTATGGGGTTCATTGGTGTTGGTAGCATTTTGATGTCGATGTGAGCCTGATAATGCCATACCCCCATGCTTGTAAGCAGATATTTCGTGAACAAATGTTGCTATATCCAGGTTCTAAACTTGTGTGATGAAGTTGGATGGTTTTTTTGTGTGGTTTGAATGTGCTTTGATCGATCGATCAATCCTGAATTGTATGTTTTTGTGTGCCAAATGCCATGGCTTGCTTGCTGTAGAAGGTAACTGGAGCTTTGTTTTTCTTTCCTATTAATTCTGGTAGTTTCCCCTTAAGAGATTCCAGAATCCACCCTTGTGGTTGTGGCCACTTGGTAACATTTTTTTTAGTTAGTAGAGATCCTGTTTGTCATCTGAGGTGAGGTTGTGGGTAGTGTGCTGGCAGTTTCTGCATAGGATTATTGGGTAACAAAAGCAAATCCATAATAGGTACTGGATGCCAAGGAATGGAATCTACTTGTTGTAAGGGATTGTAGGTGTCGCTAGCTTTCCTTAGTGGAATCTCTCTATTCTGAGAGTCTACTATTGGACTCAATGAATTGTGAGTATTTAGTTTTTGGCTTCTGCTTTTAACGTGGAAGTCAATGCTGGACACTAGTCATTTGCATTTCCTCTTCTAAGCTCCTTCGGGGGCTGTTCATACACTCTTGATCTGACAGGGATTTGGTAATCAATCAGTCGAAGTGGTTGTCCAACAAAAGTTTGTGTTTTTTCTCCTATGTAAGATATAGTGCAAATGGTATGAAATGGATTTTGATGTAGGGATGAATATCTCTGCATTGTCTATTATGAGGGGATTGGTACATTTATGTCGGGTCTTGTAGAAAACCCTCAACCCATTCAGGAATGTTTAGAAGAGAGTATTTGGTTTGCTTATGTTTGTCCATAGGACTAGTATGAGTGTCATTATACATGGCTGCATAGATAGGACTAGTAATGAGTAGTACTTAACTTGCTGAGGAATGATTATCGTCAGTTTGAGTGCTTTCTAAAAATTTTCCTAAAGGTTAATGATGAGATTCTGTGAACCAAATTATGACTGAAATGGATTTCCTGATTAGTGGTAGAGGCTTTTAGAAGCCGTAGACACAAAAACTGGCTGTGGAGGGACATCGTTGATGATATATTGTCCCTTGGAAGTACTCTTAACTTTGGGGTTTCATCCTGTGTAGGGATGAGATTTTTACAGTTTTCAAGAATTCGTGTTGAAATTCAACGTGTAGAAAGCTTTTTGGATGGTTATCAAATTTTTTCTTGGCTCCTTTTTGGGTGCCTCGCACTTTTGTTTCCCTCTTTATTAATACCCCGTTAATGAGAGGGGAGAAATTTCCGTCGTGAAAGATGCAAACAAGGACAAGTTTGACATTGATTGCTTTAATATACAACTCATCCCGGGATCGGGCAAACGAGAGGTAGACAGAACCCACACGTTTCTTTCCTTTGCTATGTATGTACAAACCCACACAAACATATATATATATATATACACACACACGCACACAGGCACGCCACAAGCAACAGAATAGTTTGAAAGAACGAATAAACATTGCCAATAAATATAATAAATATCTCCCCAGATGATTGGAATCCTTGTCCAACCGAAGTCGCACATCACGAGCTTCGTTTGTCATGTTCTGCAGCTCGGAGCACCTCCTTGGCCATCGACGAGAATGACTGTGCCGTGTCTTGCATCTCTGTAGTTTTTAAGCTTATTCCCTGGGGGAGGATGATTAAAATCATGAACTGAAATGCAGGCGGAAAAACGAGGAAGGAAAGAAAAAGGGACCAAAGCGGTGTGGAGGCAAGCTTAATCACAACATGGATTGAAGTATAACATCCGCGTTGTTGACGTCCAAAGTATGAACTTTGGCATTAACTGAGGGAATATGCCAGGGGAAGGGTGAGAGGGGGTACCTGTAACTTCCTCAAGTTCTCCTGAAGCTTGTTCTCTGCCATTTTGGCAGCGCCTGTTGTTTCCTGCACGTTTGAACAAGATCCAACAATGTGATGCTCTTTGATAAGAAAGAGAAATCAACTGATCGAAATTGCGGGAAAGAAGCCACATGAGTCCCCCCAGCCCCCTGTTGCCTCGCTGAACGGAATGTTCTCCAAAAGCCCGGCATCAAAATTGGGTCCTAAGATAAAATCAATTTCTTCTTTACTCCAAAAGAACGTTTAGGGTCAAGGGCTCTCCTTCCTAAACGTACTTGAGATGTGTAGTTTCCCTAACCCGGCATCAAAATGGGGTCCTAAGATAAAATCAATTTCTTCTTTACCAGGCTTCAGAAGTTCCGTTCCTTCGTTTTAATTTATCAGAGAATCCCTTGTGCTCCTTTGTTAGGCACTCACAATTTTATTCCTTTAGGATAAAGGAACCATCGCCCTGATGATCCTTATTGTGATATGGAGAAGGCAAGCTCACTGTTACAATCAACTTTCTAGCCATTGGGTTCTTGTCCAATCGAATCACCCCTTGCCGATGACATGCTAACTACTCGAATTCCTTCAAAACATGTAGAAGGTGGTACCTCCAACTATATTTGTCAAAGCGAATTCATGATTTGACAGGCCGGACTCTCATTTTCCAGTTCGGCAAATGGTATAGACCAACCAAGAAAAAAGGGAAACTTGAAAGAAACAAATATCTTTGCCTTTCGAAGGCACGTGGCAGTAATATACTTACACTAGAAGCAGCGAACCCGTATTTCCTCTTGATCTGATCGACTGCACCAATCTTTTCATCCTGTTGCTCTTCCTTTGTGGAATTCTTCTCGTTCTTGATCTTCACATGCTTGAGTTTTCCTGTCAACAGAACAATGCAAATCTTCTCCTTATCAGTATCTTCTAGTTCACTCGTGACAAGGCAGGAAAATACCATGCTTTAAATTACTAATCCCTCTACGACATTGTCTGCACATTTGTGTGTTTGTGTTTGGCATACTGTATAGGTTGCATTTTTGGTCACAAATACACAGAAAAACCACGTCACATGCATATGAACCATGGATCGTACTGTCGCTCCTACTTATTCCACATTAATCGCCAAGGAAGGTAATATCAAGGGTTCTGAAGCAAGGCATCCCCCTCATTTCAATGCTCCTGTGAGGAAAAGGCGAAAACAAAAGCTATTTCTAAGAGCAGATGCTAAATCTTTTCCTTTCAGATAGAATTGAGCAAGGGTGGGTGTATCCTGTCATCTACCGCTGGAATACTTTGCAAAGCTCGAGATTATTAGCACAACGCATGATCATCTCCTGAAATGTCAACCACATCGGATACCTGCATCTTTAGCAATTCCTAAAAAACTGATGATCTTAGCAAACACTCTTAGCACCACTTACCTATATCATTTGGCTGTGTAATATCTCATATAACAAAGGTGCGTCGGTCCTTTTTCCTACATTAATCATTCTATTCGTTTTGAGAATTCTTTCCACATTCACTTCGAATGTTCTTGTTTTACTGTGTATGAAACTAGAACGAAAACAGATGACTGCATGATAAACTAGCACAAAATCTACGACAATGATAATGTATGGCGGTGGATAGCATATGGCAACTGTGAATATATATGATCAGCACTACCGCTGATACTAGAAAAAGAATACAGACTTCGCCAGGGTGTTCACATTCCATTTTCACCCAGTCAGAAGTTTAATCTTCTCCCACATCAGTCCATGCAAGACAAGGCAATGGTAGACTGTCAATTTGGACATGGAGAATTAGTGAAGAAAGTAGAACACAGTGAGATTATCTTTACTTTTCCTTTTCTTTTTTTCTTTTTTTTTTGTCGCTATAAATGAGATTGTTCTATTGGAAAAAATGGATTCAAATGCTGACAAAATATTCACCTATCACCAGTAAATTTTTTTTTTTGTTAAACTTTATCGAAACTATTCATGTTTTTTATAAAAAGGATCGATCCACATGAAGTAGCTAATTCTCTTACAGAAAATTCGTTTATCTTACTCACCTTTAAAGCTCTGAAATTTGTTTGCCAAGACTTTTTTGTTGAGACCTCCAAACAAATTCTGTTGTCGAGGTTTTTCCTCGCTATCACCGATATCAATATCATCTTCACATAGCAAAGAAATATTCAGTCAGTTAAATTTAAACTTCACTATGAATAGTATAAACAGTAAACACAATTTGTTGGGGGTAAACGTGCGCACATGCAGGTAAATTTACTGCAAAACCCCTGTTCTCAGCCATACCTATGTTCAAGTCATTGTCATCTTCATCCCCAGCCAAATCCTCTCTTTTCTCAATCTCGGTGCCACTATCATCCATGTCCACAATATTACTAGGGAAATTAGCAGTTGAAAAGACAGCGGAGAGTTCTTCAATACTTGCTCTAGGATCTTCTTTATACATATCGGGTGCATGCTTTTCTCTATTAATTTTTGTGTCTTTGAACACGGAGCTAAATAATCCCTGATTGTGCAAAATAACATCATCACAAACCAGTGGTTAATATATAATCTACTCAACAAAAACTCCAACCTAAGACTACCTTGGGCTTCTCCTTCTGGATGGCGCGCCCAGGAGCAAGGCCCTCCGCTGAATGAACCAGGTCTTTTTGGTAGACTTGGCTGAGAGACCCCAACAGCCTAGGAAGAGGAACAAAAAATGATGCAAATTAACATTGATCATTCTACCAAGAGTTACGACAGAAGTACAAGTTTTCCTTTTTTGTTTTTATAGTTACAAGACACATAACCATACTATCAATTCCTTGTCTAAGAATAATCGAAAACACATCATATTAAGCAGGAGCATGACATATAGACGAGTATGCAGCTGTGCAGAGCGTGTGACTATACAGTGGACCATCAAGTCCGCAGATGCGCAGTTGGTAAGAGCTCCTAGTCTACTGCTGTTAGGAAATTCATAAAGCCTGAAGGAGGAGCTTTAACAGTAAAGATCTCTCTTCATTCTCCAAAATGTATGGAGACATTTTTTTTTTTATAGAGAAAATCCATCAACATAGAGAATTCACCTTCTCTCTTAGTTCGTGACAGGTTTTGACTTTGCCTGAATTTTATATTTGGGTTCTTGGTCTCATGAACTAAAGAAATCCAAAGCTAGTTTTCGTCACAAGTATGCTTTCCCATTGGAGGCTCCCTTCTAGGAATAAGTACTAAGTAGCATTATGAAAAACTTTCGTGATGTTCTCTGGAACTATATTTATGAAATTGTTGTAGAAGGCTGGCGAGGAGGTTGCACACACCTGAACATATTTTTCTGGAGTAGAACCGAGAAAATAAAAATCTCCTGGTCTTCGTTCACCTGTGCCAGGAAATAAATGAAGGTCACACAAATCCAGAAGTAGGAAGTTGGGACAATTGAGCAGTGTAAAAGTACCATGAGAAGTTGACCATCTGAAGAAGAGCATATCAAATTGTCATTTATTGTGCTTTCCTTTGACATGGGACCTGCAAGTCCCCTTACATGTGTTTCCCTTATCAGAGATAACTCGGGCAAGGACCTAACAGCCCCAATAAGAAGATAAGCTTAGCAAATGTCTGGTTTTACAACCTGCTGCACATGACTCAATATATAAATATTGAAAAGCAGTTGGATAAACCTTCTAATAAACTCTTTCTGGCCTAGACACTGAATAATTGAATAAAGTGGACTGTGGAGCAACGAGCAAAACAGACTCTATTCAGTTGGATCTTTCTGATAAAGATCCAAGGAGGAGGGTCTCAGTAGATCCCGTGTCTAATCTAGATAAAAAGGTGGTTTCTCAAGATATAAACGAATTCACATGCACCTGTCTGCCAAGACTTGAAGTGGTGCTCCATAATAGCATCATCTTATACAAAGGACACATACAATTGAGGCAGAAAGTGCCCCAAAGAAACATCTAATTAACCAAATCAACACGAGAATTTTAAACGACTAATAATTATGGTAAAATATCAAATGCCTGGCAAAACTTCGATTAAACCAATGAAAAGTTTTGCATTCCTACTGCTAAATTAGGAGGTATTAGACAACCATATCCCAGGGAGAGAAGACAGGAGCAAGCAAAATTTTCTACTTGAAGAAATGTTTCGGATTAATATACTTCAGCAAGACAAGTTATGACCTCGTCTGTCTCATCAGCCAAGTTGCAGGTAATTCACAGTTCAATACCTTATTTCAATCTTCCCACAAGTAAAAAGAAGCATAAGTCCAGCATCAGAAGTATAGAAAGTCGAACCCCAGCAACAAGACGAGGAGTGGAATTTCTTCTTATATATGACCTTCTTGACTCCCTGAAACAAAAAGAGAGATATAAAATCCTCTTCTTGGCTCTTAAACAAGTATATAGAAGTGCTTGGTATTATTACCTGAACCACATGTGGTAAGGAGTACACATACACGGCTTTTTCCGAACATAGCAACAATAGTCCCTGCTTAAATATAGAGTCCTCAACCATATCCCCCATGTTGAATTCTGAACAGTGGGATTATAAGTAAGCTTATTAACTTCATTCAGTAGATATCTCACAAACATGCTGCAGAGCTTGATTCTCACCCAATATCTCCAAAAATAGAGCTCTGGAGGGTTTTTTAGGATGCACCATGCTATTGCTCAGTATTGTTCCAGTATCACTATCCAGGGCCACAACTGATGAATCCCTCGTCGACACGACCAATATATTCTTCTGGAAACCATGCAAAGCGCAGGTACCAAGCTGAAGAGAGATGATGCCTGTAGAAATATCACTTGAAATTTGCTTGGTAAATTGTACATGAGGCCCCTCCACATCAATCAGTGCGACCTAAAGCAAAAAGGCACATGCATTAGATTCGTGCCCCAACCAACTTCACTCAACCCTCTATTTTCATTGATTTTGTTAGATGGAAAAAAATGGTCCAGCAGAAATAGAACTAGGAGCACTCTGCTTCAGAAGTTGTATTTTAAGGAGAAAACCCAAATACCTAATGACGTTGTAATGTAAGATGTTGAGACTACTTTTGTCTTCTCCTAGCAAAATACTCCATATTCTGACTATTGGAGTATATAAGCCTCACACATGGATATTAGAATGGTCCATGACCTCTCCGCACCCAGTCACTATTCTACGTAACCAATTCTCTCCCAGGCTCACAAAAGATGCTCAAACGTAAATGCTGATGACAATGCTTATGGCATTGGAAAGAGTTATTTCCCCCCATTCCGCAGAAAGATCCCATAAAGAAAATAAAATAAAGAGAAAAGCCCATTTGAATTTGCAATAGATAATGAAATATGCCCGAACTGATTATGTCATCAACATATCCTCAAGCACTGAAAAATCACTCTCGAACAAGTTCTAATCAGCACCTAGAAGAAGAAATCATCAAAGAAGCAATTATATAAACCTAGAATAAAAGATACACACTTACATATCCTTGATCAGAACCAACAGCAAGATGTCTGGAGCTGCGGCTCATATTTAGTGAAAGTACTGAACCATTAACCTTCAAAGCTTTTACACTGCCAATCATGTGATTGTTTCCTCTCTTTGCACTACCTAAAAGAGAGATCTTGAAGTCATAATTGTTGCTTTGATGTATCATATTCTTGCAACAAGTACTTAAAATCTGACAAGAGAAAGCATTAAGTTTAAACTATTTTAAACCTCATGTAGACGTACCTGAGACATACGCCTCGGGCTTAAATTTATATATGCGAACCTGTAGTTAATTAAGCAGATCAACAATATGAACCTACTAACTCCAGTTTAAAGTAAGTGGTCATATTTTATTAAATCCGTAGGCATGAGGCTAACCATTCCATTTTGATCCCCAGAAACAAGGATCTGGTGCTTTGCATCAAAACACAAAGCCGTGAGTGCAACCCCACTCAGAGAAAAGTCATCTTCACTCTGCAAGAACAAGACCATAATAAGAAGCTCAAATCATACAACCAAAGAATGCAATCCTCTTTTTTAAGTTAATTATGTTCCAGGGAGTCTCTTTCCTTCAGTTCCAACACAAATTCACGCTAAGCTACTAAACTGCAAAAAAAATTCTTCGATGCAAGCAGAATCTTCCCGAAATGTGATGTATAAGTTCTTTTATCCTTCCACCAATATGGATGAAGATTCCTGTTATTAGAGCTAGGCAAGATGATTCAAATTTTTTATCAAGTGAAGCAAGACTTTAAAGTTCAATTCAATGAGAACATTGATGCATAAGAAGTGTAAAGGCAGAAAAAAATGCATTTAAGGGATTCCAGCAAAAAAGACAAGGCATTAAGGGGTAAACACCTGTTGTTCTATGGAAAAGATGGGAAGAGGAAGTGGACATGACATGTCCCAAAAGTTGATGGCTCCATTGCTATGTCCCGTTACATACAAATTTTTGACCTTTGCAAACCCACCAAATGGGATTGGGTTTATCTGAGGTGCATCTTTACCATTTTTTTCCGAGTGCAGAAGGGGCAGAACCTTTTTGACCAATTGTATGTAATCCTACATAACCAGAGAAATCAGACTTACCATGATGATCACATTATGCTAAGGACATGTAAAATGACATCTACGCACCCCGTCATCTAGGTTCGACATATACTGGTTACTAGTGATGAAGTTTGCCACGGTGATGCTTGATTCGGTGAGTGGTATCCTAAGCCTTACTTCTTTTGGGATGGGTGGAGCAGACTTGGATTGGCACTGTAGGAGATACTTTTCAATTAGGCTGTCATCATACGCATATAGATGTTCTGATTTTCCAATAACCAGAAGAGATTCTCGTTTCTGCTTTGTCTGCTCACTGTAGTTTGAGATAATCTCCATATCAATGCATGGCTCAGGCAGCTGAAGTCCCAGCTTAATTGTGCGGGATTCAGAGTGGTCATTCAGCAAGACTACCTGACAAGTAAAATGTTAAGTTCCCATAAGCATTCTCAATATTTTCAGGTTCAAGAAGATTGGTGTACCATGGAAATCTAAAATGGTTGTACTAGAATGACGAGCCCACTCAGGCGAGATGCATATAATATTTGTGGGAGACAATTGAAAGTTTAGTAGCAAGAACTTCAAAAATCCTATATTTCTTACTGCTAAGATCTTGAAATGTAAATAGAAAAGGGAAAATGAGGTCTGCCTCATTTTAACCTTTTTGGTGCCTAATAATAATATGACAATATTACAATAAGTTTCTTCCAAGGTAATTCCTGACAATCAAACGTAATGGTTATAAGAGCTAGTCATGCAATAGAGTCCACTTAAATGAAAATAACGTCAAAAACTAAGTAAAATATTTTTATTTAGGAATATTGAATGACGTCAGATACCTGCAAAAGATTTGAAGATGCTGCATCAGGGGCCGCCAAAAAATATAGTCGACTTGGTTTTCCATCTGAATGAACACATCTCATAGAAGAAATAGGAATTCTGTCCAGCTTATATCCAAGATTTAATTTACAAATCGGACCACTTTGAGAGCCTATATCTGACACTAATTCACTTCTTCCATTTGGGATTGGAACACTCCAAATGAAGATATCTCCAGTACTATATCCAATAACGGCTCTACTCCCCTGAGGGCATGCCCAGCAGGCGGAAGTCACTTTCCTTCTTTCATTATGTGCTGACTGCAACACATTTCCACCTTTGAAAATTGATTTGCTTTCTCGTACTTCCCACAATACAAAAAGACCATCTTCATATACTATTAGTACCCTGTATTTGGACGATAGGATACTGATACAGCTGTTTGTAGACTTGAAAATAGACATATATATATAGCTGACAATCAATGTAAAGAATTTGAAGTAAACAACTATCTAGCGCCAGGGTGTCATTACGCGAGCTCACGTTGCTTAACAGGAGGTAGTATTGACAAATGTAAAATAAGATAAACCTGTACTACAATGAATTAGCAGAAGAAATTGAAGCAATCAACTATATAGTGCCAGGGTAGCACATGAGTGGATGATGCTTAACTGGAGGTAGTAATGAAAACTGTCAAATATGTTAGAAACAAAGTCCCCACATCATTCACTATTTTTCCCAATTCTAGGATCTTTCTTGGAATTTAATTCCTAAATGCTACTGGTACAAGGTTGCAAACCATGTGTAAAATAGGACGCCACTAGGGCATGAAACCTTACATATCTGTGTGAACTGGTTCTTCAAGCTTAGCTGAGTTATTATTTATGTACTGAACTAGTAGCCACACAAGAAAAATTTTGCAAGTCAATCGAAAATGGCATCAGTTGAAGGACAAAGCATGTGGAACTGTGAAATGACAAGGTGCTTCTTAGCCACCTTACTAGTTGTCCATGCAGCATGAGACACTTCACAGTATAGTTTTTCTCCGGAGGCATAAGTCATTAGCATTATCATAGGTTCCAAACAATGTAAACACTGCATCAAGAAAATCGACAGAAATAAAACTACCTCTTGCTTTCAGCCAACGGTTGAGGCAGTGCATGCATGACAGCCACATGACCAGATAATTCAGTTTGAGTTCCTGAATATGATAATTGATCAAACATGATATGTCAATAACGATCTCCTTGCATATAAATATCATAAAAACACTAATGGGATCACTGAAAACACAAATTAAACTGGAAGGCATCTAACCATGAGATACTTCAAAAGGTATTGCGTACTTCATTTGGACTAGATTACACGGTTCCTGATTAAGCTTCAAAACAGACATGTTTCCAAGAGAATCTCCAGCATACCTGCCAATACATGTGTCAAACAATAACATGAATGATGTTATGCCTCCATTATCCAGACCAGTTTGACTTTGGAAATACACTTACATGTAAAAACTATGTTGCAGGACTGATAAAGAGGTAATTGCATCTTTGAAATTGTAAATGTGCGACAATAGCTTCTTGTCTATGTCCCAAACCTAAAATACGATTCCTGCTTAAATTGATCTCTCAAGAACAACTTGAAATATTAAAAAAACTCAAAAATTTGATTTCCATGAGACTGTCCCCTGCATGACACATGGGGAGAGTGTCTCCTGATGAAGACATACCTCGATTTGATTATTGAAGGTCACATTCAGAAGAATGCCTTGATTCTCGACAAACTGACAACGATGATGTCAATTAATTATTAGTGAATTCACAATATGATATCATAATAACTTTTTGAAAAGGAATTAGGAAAGGCAATCCATCGTATAAAGCATGGAAATGCAAATCATGGGCTAAACCAGAAAACCTGCAGAAACTTGCTCGGTCCTGTTTGTTCAGATTCAAGTATGACTTGAGTGTTATCTTTCCCATATAACTTGATTTGGCCATTCCTGGATAACAGAACGAAAGAGAAGCATGTTTATCGAAGAGTTTCCATCGAATCCACAACCAAAGCTTCAAAACATAGACATCATATTGCTATTTCAAGAGAAAATGCGAGTTTGTGGGAGAAATTCCTTATGCTGAGTGGAAGTTTCGACCAATACCTAACTTCTGCTTCTTAATAGTTTCAGTTTTCTAAGTGTTGCATAACATAACCAAGTTAGGGAGAGGAAATGTAGCATGTGTACACTTGCACCCTAAGACTTAGGAGAGTCAGAGCTGTTCAGGAGCTATCTAAATCATCCTAGTCCAAATTATTTTTGACCTGTGAAACTGATATAGCACTCCATCGATGGAAAACATGCGAGAATAGATTAACAGTGGCGAAGAATCGTACTTTGTGGAAACAGCAAGTATGTTCTGAATTGAGTCATAGGCGAACTTGGTGCATCCTGATGGAATCCCATAATGAAATACGATATGTGGGTCAATATCGCTAGATTTCAGTCCTTCCACGTTTCTTCCTCCAGGCTGCCAGAAGAATCAAACAAAACGTCACAAGTAATCACTACACTCAACACTAGCACTGACCAAGGACATAGCTTCATTTCATGTACTAAGAACATAATAGAATGCGTGACTAACGGTAGGGATGATTGCTCGATGCTTATGCCTTAAAAGTTAGGTTAACTTAAATTGGATGCACAAGTTGAGGCACGGTCTCTAGAAGAATTCATCGCCCACACGTCAAACATTCCATAATTAGAGAAATCCCTAATTATCTCTTAACAGCAAAGATGTTTCAATATCGACAGCAAAAAGACCCGACGATCGTATCACGAACCGTCTCGGGTCATGAAATGGGAAATTATTTGATAACCCGTGTGTGCACTCCCTTTTGGTCCCCCCGGAGGATGTAATTCAATCGACCTGCGAAATAAGTAAAGGATATGTAGACGGGAGGACCAAGTAGGTCAGTCCGCTGAAGTTAACGTCCTCCATTCGTTGTTTCCTTGTCTTGGGCAAGCAAGGTTTTAAATGTCCGGGGAGTGGATCCTATGAATAAGATACTTTTGGTTACTGTCCGATTCACAGTAATTTAAATGCTGGTCGGTGGTTCCGCACCGGCATTTCCGCTACGCTGGCCCAAAGGATAAAGAGAAAAGCAATATAGCAACCTACGAGATGGTGTTTGCTCGGAATAAATTAATTAGGGCCAATGACAGATCGAGTTTGAAGGCACCCGAGGAAAAGAATAGAAGGACGAGTTTGACCTTTCAAGGGGGGACACGATTCGACCCAAAAAAAGAAAGAAAGAAAGGACAGAGATGGCAAGAAGGTAAATACTTCAAGGAAATACCCCTTTTAAGAGGTCCTCCAAATGGATTGGAGTTTCACGCGTCCTAAAAAACCTAACTGACAACCCTAGAGTATAAACAAACAAAGAACCGTGATATTAAATTATAAATGGCGCGACAATATTTTTAGATGGGACTTCAGGACAATCTGAGACTTAATTGAAATCCTCCACATGATTTCACTTGCTCCTTCAGAAAAAGTCCAACCAAACGTTTGACCTCGGAGTTGAGAGATCCGAAGGAACGGCGACTTATCTTTCGGAGACGTCAAAGAAAGACGGGACCCCCCACGATAACAATGAACTCAACATCGGAAAAGACAACCTCGCGTAGCTCTCCTCCACATGGAAAGTCGCTGTCTAATAGGTGAGGCGCTTTCCGCATGAGGTCGTCGGCGTTTTAGCCTTTCCTCGAAACCGTAGTCGGGCGTTACAATTAGGAAAAGGACAAAATAATAATAATAATCGAGACTAATTCCCATTTTAACCAGATCCCAACATGTAAATTATTTCCCTATATTTTTCCAAAGATGGCCCCAAAAAGACGCCACGTGTCCCTGAGGAAAAGAGAGAGAAGGGCAAAAAAGGAAAGATCTAATCGCAATCAATGCTCCTCCACTTCAACGGAAGTTTACAGCTCGTCTATCTAATCACGATTAATCTTATCTAATCCAGTTCAGAGAAAGCACCTCGCTACATTCCTATTCCTTCGATGACTACAGTTTCACTCGATTCCGGTCCAAATTACAATTTCACTCCAGGACCAAATTCATCACGGTTCTATCGAATGCTCGAACCGATCATTCGTCGTCGCGGTCATCATCATCATCAGCGCATCCACTAGGCTTGCTTCGATGGGTACGTTTTCCGAACGACGGAAGAACCCGGGGAAACTGAGAGCTCCACACGATCCCCGCGACGATCTCTCCATAAATCCTAACTATACAGACCGTGAATCTTCCGTTCATGATTTATACGCATTAAATTGGACTGCTCACTGCAGATTTCAATGAGCCGGATATAATAATCAATGCTCGAAAGTTTGAGCCGGTTCCCATCACACTAATGACACCTCTCTCTCTCTCGCAATCGGGAAACATATCCTCCACTTTTCCTTGTAAAAATGGTCGAGCAAGCAAACCAGTGGGCGAACGTCAATCCATTAATTTGAAACATCTCCTGCTATTTTTGTTGCCTAAACTGACGATGATGATGACCGACGACGATGAAGACGAAGAAATGAGCATTTTCTGGCTCAATCAACGTCTTTAGCCAGTGAAGCAAAAAGCAGAGCACTCAGTTGCTAATCCCTACGCAGGTCAGTCGTAACTAAATCGAGATCAGTCGGAATCGCGAGCGGTAAACGAGCTCGAACAAGCATTCGACCTAGCGGGCGCTTAATCAACATAAGGAGAAGTAAGAAACGAACACGGACGACCGATCGAATCGCGAATCACACACGCAGAAGCAGATCAACTTAAGCAGAGAGAGAGAGAGTCGATTCACGGCGTTACCTTCTTCGCAGCCTTCTCGACAAGCTTCTTCACGAACATCGAGCGAATCGGCGATGATAATCTCTGTTGAACAGGAAATGCAGCCACTCGGAAAAACTCGCAGCAGTCTCTGGTTTTTAGAGAGAAAGAGGGAGAGCTTTGAGATAACCGTCGGGGAGAGAGAGAGAGAGTGAGGGGGGTTGGGGGTAGTGAGAGAAACGGTTGAACGCTGTTTTAGTTTCAGGCAAAAAGCTCGTTCGCATGGAGAAGGAGAGACAAAGCGAGCGGTTATTTTATAGCAACGGGAGCAGGAGATTAACCGAGATCAGCGGGCCTCGGATGAGGACACGTGGAGGGTGATTAGGTGCTCCAGAGATTGCTGAGAAGGAAACATGCTTGACGATTTGACCACACATCCGATCCAACGAATCGACAGATTGAGAGCGATGACACGCAAGAACTTGGGCGATTTCACGACAGCGACCCCTTCAGGACGCGCGACGTCGCGACACGTGGACCACAATGGGCGTCCGCGTGGGTCCCCGAACCGGTATTAGGCCTCTTTATCTGCTCTGGCCTTTTTGATTTACCAATAGTCAATCAGCATTAGGCCTCTTTATTTGCTGACGATGCCTTCGTTACTTTCTATCTCCTTTTGCTCTATTCGCAAAAAGATGTTCCTTAATCAGGTTAAAAACCGTTTCATGGAGATGTGTAACTAATGAAGATATGGGGATCATTTAGCGATTACTCGGTTCGGCTTCTTATGGAAAAGTGATATTCATTTCCATTTACCAAAGCCACCGGTGCACATCTCGATCGGGGTTGCGTGACAGGCTTGCCGATCTCTACAAGCGTGAGACCCTTTTGGTGGTACCCGAAGAGAATTGCCAACGCTAATCCCCATTTCCGCCCTTTCATCATTTCATATAAGTCGGTGGGCATCTAAGCAACAGGACAATAGTAGACCTAATCAATGAGCGAGTCTCGATAGGAAACTCAATCGATCAGCTTATGTCACCTAAACAAGCGAGTCAGACAAGTGGATTTTTCGAGTTTTCATATTCTAACCAAGCACAATAATGATACCATCGAACCGGACTTTCCGAGCCGGGTTTTCGTGCCATGAGTTCACACCCACCTGTCTCAAGCTCCTCAACGATTCTATCAAAAGAGACAATGGGTTTAGTCAAAGAAGAGTAGGCACCTGAAGCCTTGAGAAAGCAGTGAGGCCCAACGTTGTCTCCCACGAAAATTAGATCATCCTCGAAATGAACCAGCCGAGCGTTCCTTTGCGATTTGATCTTTTGAACTCGATGCAGAACTTATGAAAGTGGCAGGCTGCATGCAGCCTGCAGCCACATGGGCTATCTTGAGCCCAATAACTAGCCATGAACTTTGGACATGCTTTTAGCCGACAACAATAGTCCTAGACTCCAATCAAGTTAGAAGCAACACAAGCGTCACTCTCTTTCTCTCTCGCTCTACAGCTTTCGATTCACCGATTGCCCTCGTGTTTGTTATGTCCAATCAGTTTTTCTTAAAAATTGGATTATTTCGAATAAAGTACACTTAGCCAATAGCCCAAAGCACTCTTGAACAACTCTTGTATATGATATATCAGTACCCCCCTAAAACTTGCAATAGATAAATAACTTTGTAAAACATCTTTTGAGTGTTGAGTGGAAACAATTAGGTAGTCGATTCGAGTTTTGAGCTTCAAAAATGTAAGATTCGAACTCAAGCAAGCTTTCGAGATAATTTTACCGTATGTCAAATCTTTCGATCAAAGAATTTTACGAGTCTAAAATTGCTTTTCCAAAGTGCTTCCAAATTCATCCTTAATCTTCTCATGCAGCCCTTCCTTTTCTCGGTGGCACCAACCCTCGACGTAAGCCGAAAGATGGTTAAGTGTCGTTCGGAGCACAACAATGACAATGATACGATGGTCTTTTATGTTTGCCAGTAAAGATGTGAACATGACATAATGATCATTAATACTCCAACATTAAATAATCGAACGCCATTTCCTCTTCCAAGATAGGATAAGTAACGATGTGGAGAAGGTGCGATGTTCTCATAACAACAGAGCGAGCATTTAATTTCACAGTCAAATATGAGGGGGACACTTCGTAAATTGCCAAAAGAAGGCTAAAAGAGAAAAAAAAGAAAAAAGAAAAGAAAAGGAGAGGAATCGAGAGAAAAAGGGAGAAAAGAAAAAAAAAGAAAAAGAAAGATAGGAAGATGCAGCGGCTTCTAGAGTTAGAGTAGAGGTGGGGCCCACAGCTTTATTATCCCTGAGCTCCCCAACAGCAGAGCCGCTCTCAATTATTACACCATCTTCCTTTTCCCTCCGACACGGTAGGGCTTGCCGGAGCCCAGCACCCCTCTCTTTCCCCTGTCACTTTGAAGTTTGATCCCCTGCCACTGCTGCTTTTACGAACACCACACTTGTCCATGTCCCCTTCTGCCACGTGGCGTGTTCCGAACTCTCCCGAAAAAGGCTCGTTAGCTGTAGTGCTTATAGGGTCGTGGAGAAAAAAGCTGAATGGAATAGGATAAAATGTGATGGAAAAAAAAAAAATACATTGTTCGATCTGCTTATCTTCGATTTTTCGTTCCGGATATTGTCATATTCGATCTCATAAAAGTGTTTAATAAATTGGTATGGAACCAAAAAAATAATAAATAGAAATTCAAATGAATCACTCAAAAGGAGAAGATAAAGAAAAAAAAAACGTTAGATTTATAGTTCTAAGTTACTGTAGTGACCAATGTGGTGGTCACCTTTCCATGATACACGGTGGTAGTTGCCTTTGTCGCCGTGGTCATCGCGATAGAATGTCGAGGGAGAGAGGGTAATTTGGCATTTGTTCAAACTTGTCCAAATTTATCAAATTTGAAATCCATCTCCAAACACGTCAAATAGAATGATTTTTACCTCATCCAACCTCTTATTGAAGGCACCTAAGGACATTTATGCAAGTATAGAAGTCATCAACATCACTCTTGGGTTCGACCCAAAAAAGAAAAACATCACTCTTGGGATCAGGACATGTAAAAAACACACATGAATGCGAGCGCGGGCATATATATACAAACATAAGTAGGGCATTCGATATTCGTGTAGATATCAGCAACGCTTGTATAACCAAAATAGCACACCGAGAGTGGTTTTTTTAGGTGAATCTTTATTATGATTCCTTCTCCCTCGGAGCTAGACGGTGGTCCCCCGGGAAAACGGGAAAAGGAAGTGATGAATGATTGAAGTCATTTCACCACAGCCCGAACTATCATAGTTACAGGCTACGCTAAGCACATGACTGACGCTCTTGGGACATCATTAGCTGAAGCGGCTCCCTTTTGCAGAATTAAGCCCCACCATCAATCATCTTCACGAGAGAGAGAGAGAGAGAGGAACTTCTCCTTTTCTGCTGTTAATTTATAAGAAGCAGGAGAGTTCACCATGAGATTGATGATGGAGAAGAATACTACTTGATGGATGCAAATTTGCATCTCAGGCATGAATGGAGGATTGGTTTAGAGTTCTTGGGAAGCGAATCTCGAGTCAAACATATACGACGTCGTCAGATGAATTTGATATTTTGAGCAAGTCTGAGCGTTTACGTTTTTCGATTCTTTAACTATCAAACCCTAAATGAGACGATTGCCCATTCAAACATTCATATAACGTGAAATTCGAATTTCGCAGCTTACTTAAAAGAATGCAATTCATCTAATTTAACGTTTAAAGTCTACTATTGGCTAGACTGTATATTCTGTTCGAACCGAATAATCGAAAAGTAAGTCTAGAGATTTTTATTCGAGGATTGCCATGCTCACTTCTCTCATGCATGTTTGCAACTTAACCCTCCATTTTTGGAATATAACGTGGATGGACATGGCATGCACGCATGCAAAAATGGGCCCCACCTCGCTGAGCGCAAATGCAAGTCTAATCTCTCTTATACTTTATAAGCTTTGAATGAAGTCCAGCGATGATCCTCTTACGCGCAGTTCGGCAGGAATCGCAACGAAAGTTGGTTTCAAGGACCCAAAGAGTTCGTTAATTACCCAAAAGGGGCTCCGAAACAGCAAAGCGGAGGGGGTCAAAGGTCAAACCAGCGGCTGCTCCTTAAATAAAATAAGACGACGACAACATTCTGGCACGCCGCTCGCCGACCCTCGTCTTCCGCGCGTGCGGGGGACTCGAAGATCCAACGGCTCATAGCAGCTCGCGCGAGGGCCAACGCGCTCGCCGTTTGCTGATTCGTTTCGGGGGGTCGCTGTGAGAACGAATATGATGTTGCCCCGTTAAATATGGCGCCAAATGGAGGCGTCGTGCGTCAAAGCAACTGTCGGGATGAGCTGGTTTGGTGTGTGCTCCTGCGAAAAAGAGAGTAGCTAAAAAACGAATTAAAATATTCCAAAAACATCTCGATCCAATATTCGACCGAAAAATATTTTAAAAAATGCATATAATTAATATATTTATATCCCTTGGCCGTATTCTTTACTCAATGATAGAAATATACGCTTCTCTTGCTTAAACGTAACAAAAGTATATGATTTAATCAAGCTGGAATTTCCCGATAAAATGAGAGTACACGATTTAATCAAGTTAAAATTTCACGATAAAATGAGAGTATTGACTTTTTTCTTATGCAAATTTGCCTGATTGCATAATTTTATGGCATTGGATATATCTAGTGATTGAAATTGAATCTGAAAACAATTTAATCTTAATAATCAAATAACGTATAAAATTTCTCCTTTTTTTATTTATTAAATTAGAGGAATCTATCGAAATTCTTAGATATGTTTAAATTGGTCAATTTAATCCGGCACTATGTTTTTTGCTCGACAATATTTGCAGACGATGCAATAAAAAGGATTTCTTGTCGTCGTGGACGCGTCTCGGTCCATATGAGGGAGCATTTTTTTTTTTTCAATCCAGCCGATGCTTTTATGTATCCTTAGTGAGAGATTCATCGCGAGATCAGCATTTATAATTAATTGGGGGCTAAGCTTCTTTTGGACAGGAAAAGGTAAAAGCCACGTGAGGATAATGAGTTCAACTAATTCACGACCAATCCCGAGTTATTAATTGATTAATTAATCATTAAGCGAGAAATAAAGTGAAAGTAAAAAAGAGATCTCTTCGCTTTCCTTTTTCCACATTAAAAAAAATAAAAAAGAAAACAGGAGAGAAAAAAAGAAACTTCTTTTTGCTCTGTACCGTCACACTTTCTTTTAAACTATCATCGTCATCATCATCATCTTCGTCGTGTCTAAGACTCTGATTACCATACAAATCCCAGCTCTGAGTTTCCGCAGTTTTTTCCTGTTCACCGAGCGCCTCTGAAGTCTCTCTGTCTCTCAGCTTTTTGCCTTTTCCTTTTCTCGTTTTCCCCTCACTCATCGCCGGTCGTTACAAATTAGAGGCTATTCAATGCAGAAGAATGTCACTTGATGGTTGAGTGATTGACGCTTGACTTCCACAATAATGGAGAGACCGGCTACTTTTTGGCCATGACAATCATGGGTTTTGCTTGCTTTGATCTCTCCCCCTCAAGGTACGTTCGAGAATAAGAATCACCAGTTTCTTGATTTGTCAAAATGACGTGTTTGGTGGCGTAGAAACGGGGAGAAAATGAGGGAGAGGAGAAAAAATTCCAACTCTTTTTCTAGTCCTGTGCTGTGGCAGAGAGAGATTTGGCTTTGCATTAGCTGTTGGAGCTCTTGGAATTTCACTTTCTCACGTTTTTGTCATTCGCTGTGTGCTTGCTTGATACATGGGTGTACTGCATTTTTCGGCCCGAGGTGTTTGGTTGTTAAACTGTGTTTCCGACAAATTCGTTTCTGCTAGTGTGAGTTTGATGTTTTTCATGTGTAATTTTGGCTGACTAGATGCCTGTGTATCAAGTTCTTTTTTGGCACTACTACTTCAACCGGATCTTCTGGATTAGTCCCTTCATTAGTTGTGGCTCATCTCTTCTATAACATGCTTCAGATATAACTTCTGTGGACTACTGGGGTCTTATGATTGTAGGAGTATTCAGTAAATCTGCCCTACGACACTACTTCTTCGTAGGACAGTTCGTATATAAGCGATCAGGGCTATCATCATTCACCAACATGTTTTAAATTTTGGGCAGATGCACCTAAATGTTGCAATTCTTGCATCATACCAGAAATTCGTTTCACGACAGGTGAAAGGATTAGCCAGAAATTAATGGTGTTATGACCATCTACTTACACTCCCTACGGCATATCTGCCGGTGTCTCTTCCAGTGACTGAATCATCCCGAGGCAGATTGTTAAGTACCCAAACTTGTGCGCAAGTGCTATAGCCATTATCTTCCTTGTTTTTTCAGTTTATTTAGCATTTTTGGGGGTTCAGAATTTGTTTTCACGAGAGAGTTTATATACAGATTTTCTTTCATTGATTGCGAAATTCATGAGCGAGTTAATGAGTCAAACATCCGTGATGCCTACTTATTTAGTTAGGTCTATTGTGTTTGAGAAAAATCACGCTCCTTTGCCTAACTCTAACCTTTATAACTGTTTGTGGGTATTCTGCAGTCTTTTTAGGCATAAGTCAAAGTGTGACAGCTTCTTGGCTAGCTAATGGGAAACTTTGGTGATCGGTGAGGCATAGATGGAATAGGAATATCATTTGGTACTGCAGAGGATGCTCTAGCTGCATGGGAAGCTTATCACATGTTTTTGATCAAAGGAGCATGGCCAGGAAGGTTTTAACCCAAAAGAAACATGTTGGAGGTAATATATACTTCTTCTAGACGAATCCTTAAAATTTAATCTAAAAGAAGGCATCTTCTGGGAAGTCTTATTGATTTGGGTGGAGGCACATAGTTCTGACTCTCTCTTCAAGGCTTAACAATATTCAGCGATAACTCTTTATTTAGTTTCTGAGATGAAAAAATCTGACTGGCAACGTAACAGTTGATTTTCTTGTCAATCCCCTAATGAGTTATGGCAGTGATGTTTGACATGGATAGAGTAAAGAAGAGTGAGCGAGTTCGTAGATGTTGGGTTCAAATTCTCTTAGTCATTGGGTAACTCGCAATGTTTGACACATTGTTTACAGAGATCCTATTTACACTACTTCAGTCATTGAGTCTGGATTTCTGGGGCCATGATGTTTTTATGAAGACCGGGCTCCCACTTTTTACACGAGAACTTTGGTCGTTAGCCCTTATTGCAGTTTTCGACTCCATGAGAAAGTTATCTCAAGTGAACTCTGTCCTGTTGGTCCTGATGAAGTGTAGATATAAACTGAAGTAACAAATTAGTTCTACAATTTTTTCTTCTTTTAGGGAACTAATTCTTCTGAATTGAACCATTTTGCAGGTCATGAAGCACCCAGGAATAGTTTAGAGCTGCAAGCAGAAGCTTCTGAGGGCTGTTGTGCTATAGGCGATATGCCGGTATTGAACTTATCACAAAATCTTGCTGTCACTGTGATGTGTTGACGTATTAATGAATCCCCTTTTTTATGGATTAGGAAGTTTTTCATTTGGCCTTGAATTTCTTTTGGTATGTCTATGAAATTTTTTTGACTTACTCAACTGGCTTTATTTACTACATGAGCTTTTGCTTGGGATTCTCATGAACCTCTTATAAATGTCCTCAAGGCTTCAATAATTTTGGTGGCTTAATTGGCGAAGGTCGGTGATCATCTTAAGCCGCAATTCTATAGTAGTGAAGAACATTAGCCTCACTATTGTCTTCAATACCTCTCTCTGTTTCTTGAGTCAAACAGTGGTGTTTAATTCACTCCCTATTTGATCAAACTCGTGATGATCTTGGATTTCTTTAAGGTTCTTGCCCTGGAAAATTCACATGGTAGCTTAGTCATACTGCCGTGAGATGAATGCTATATATGTCCTACAGACAATTTTTCACTCTCTTGACATTTTCATCCCCTTTGTCCTCTAAGCATGTGTTGACAGTAGCTTTGAATTCCAGTATTCTTATGGCATGGAACAAGATCGGTATAAGATGAAGCATCATCCAGTCAAGGCTTCGATGAAGAAATTGATAAGTGAGGAGATGTCCAACAGATCATTTAACAGACAACACTCACCAAGCATCGTGGCTCGGTTAATGGGGATGGATATCTTGCCACTAGATAACAATTCTCAACCCCATTCTACTGAGAAGAAAAAAGAGAGCATGAAAACCAACTTTTCAAGAAAAGAGAGGAAGGGAAGGGGCTTGATGTCTCACAGTTCGTCTAACTCCGGTTCTTCGAGGCACGTGGAGCTTAGCTCATCCTCTCATAATTCAGATAGGGATGTTGACAGAGGGAGAAGCGCCCAGAAGTCAACAAAACCCACGCGCCGAGAACATCCACAAGAGGAGGAACTGCAGAAGTTCAAGAAAGAATTTGAAGCTTGGCAAGCAAAAAGGTTCAGGGAATTTACAAAATTCGTCGAGCTTGACAATGTTCCTAGGCAGTTGGCTGGTGGTCAAGAGAACTGCAACTTAAAAATGATATCACTTCATGCAAATCATGAAAAAACCACCATCGAGAAGCCCAGGAGAACTGATATAGCGAAAGCGAAATCGATTGAAAGAGACCATTCATTACACAGTGGAAAAACAGGACTAGTCCCGGCTAAGCAGTATGAGTCTTGTTCTTTGATGAGCAAAAGTCTAAACAAGGACATTGAACAATGTAGTGCAGTGATTTCTGGTGAGAAACTGGACTCTTATCTTGGCCCTACGAGGATAGTAATCTTGAAGCCTGGTCCTGATAGGTTCTGGCATGAAGAATCATGGCCCAGTTCCTCCGGAACGGATGAAAGGGGCAACATAGAAGATTTTCTTCAGGAGGTAAAAGAACAGTTGAAAAGTGAACTTCAAGGAAGGGCATTTAAAAGGAGTTCTGTGGTTAGAGGAAGTGGAATCGAGACCCCTTTCAATGAAAGACCATCTGATTCAAAGCAAATTGCACAGAACATAGCAAAGCAAGTCAGAGAGAGTGTTACTAGGGACCTTGGGGTGAATTTGCTCCGTTCAGAATCAACTAGATCTTATAGAAGTGAAATTCAGTTGAATCCACCAGGTTCCCCAGAATTTATTAACCGAGATACAAGGAAGTTCTTGACAGAGAGGTTGAGGAATGTTCTGAAAGGTGATAGTCTTTTGGATTTACCCAGAGAAGCAAGTGACAGCTCCAGTTCATCCTTGTTAGGCGATGAAAGGCCTAGCGTAAAACGCGCGGGGAATTCTTTGAGAATGATAAATGAACCTTGCTATTGGGAAAATGTAAAAGATGAGCATCAAATGCAAGCTAGATCGTTCAGACATGGGTCAGATGTTGATCGTGTTCTCCGCAAGGAATTATCCCCAAGAAACCTTGTGAGATCCTTGTCTGCTCCTGTATCAGGAACATCCTTTGGGAAACTTCTCCTCGAAGACCGCCACATTTTGACTGGTGCTCATATCAGGAGAAAGCATGAAGTTGTTGAAAATGTTCCAATAGATTCCAAGAAAGCGAAAAAGGAAAAGCTCAAGTTCAAAGAGAAGGTTCATAACTTCAGATACACATTCACTCTGAGACGGAGGCTGTTTGGCAAAAGGGTCCCATCCATAGCAGAATCATATAATTTTGAGACTGACTTCATGAAAGACGTTATGAGTGGGCCAACAGTCGTCATGAACTTTGGCGAGTGGCATGTAAGAATTTGGTTGGCCTGTTGAAAACAATGTTTCCATACAGTTAGTGCTAGAAGTTTCTTCTGTCTTGTCTAATACTGTACTGACTAGATTTTGCCTTCTCTTGTGTCATCCTAGGAGAATTCTACAGAAGTGCCCCCTAGCCCTGCGTCTGTCTGCAGCAGTTCTCAAGAGGAGTTTTGGAGACCAAGTAACAACCTTAGCCCTATGTCAACGCCAGACAGGAGTGTTGGAGAAGAAGATGTGGTGCCACAAGTTTTCAGAGAAATCAGTTTGAATCTGAATGGTAGGAAACAATCCTCCAGCTTCCATGTTCATGGTTGTGCTCTACAAATGTGCAGCTGCAATAGCGTGATCATGTTCAACTAGTGGCAGCCATAGCATGTAGGCTGTTTGCTTTTCCTCTTTTATCAATCTGCATGATATGAAGGGGCAAGATGGTCTCTCCGGGCTGTTGGGAGTGTCAGTCTTTCATTTTTTATAAATTGCAGCTTCAACTACCTCCTTAGTGTTCGGAAAACCCAGATAGTCATGGTGCCTTTCATCCCAAAATGATTAACTTTTGTGGTATTGAGATGAATATATTTACCTTACTCAGATAAACTGACGAATGTGAAAAAGTTTGAAATGAATAAGATAAGAAGTCAATATCCCTGAAACTGTATATGGCACTCTACAAATTTTTTGCCAGGGTAAAGTTACACCGTATCTGAAAACATGGTGCTGAAAGGCTTCTTCACAAGCTAGCCATGAGCCTATGGCTTGCAACATTGCTTTTTATAATTAACTTAGATTGTATATTGCCTGGACTAGCCGAAATGACCAAAGGCTTAAGCTGCTAAAACGCGGTAGGTTTCAGGATTATGTTGATATTGCCTAACATCATCCCATAATGTGCAGAGCTGAGGAGGCAGCTAAATCAGCTTGGATCTGATGAGCCTCTGGAGACAACAACTGAAGAGCAGCCTACCGAGTGTAAAATGGTTGAGTTAGAGGACAAGATGGAAGAATACATAAGAGATCTGCTTGTTGCTTCTGGCTTGTACGACGGATCATCTAATGTGAATCTCTCCAGAATAGACACACTTGCAAAGCCTATCAGTGACTTGGTATTTGAAGAAGTGGAGGAATCTCATGGGAAGTTGGCCAACGAAAATGGTGCTTCAGTGAACGACAAGAATGAAAAAGGAACAGAGCACAAGTTATTACATGATTTGTTAAATGAAGCACTTTCCACAGTTCTAGGACCACCAAGAAGAAAAACTGCTGGCTCATTCCGAGTGCTACATCCGCGAGGAACGGAATTGCTGAGCTCGGTTTGGGAGATCATACGTGTTTTTGTTTACCCTCCAATTGACAGGTCATATTACTCACTAGAACATATGACGGCCCGGGATCTCAAATCAATTCCGTGGCTTGGTTTGTTGGATGATGAGATGAACCTACTAGGGAAAGAGGTGGAAAGTATGATAATTGGAGATTTAGTTGAGGAAATTGTAAAGGATATGTGATTAAAAGAATGCACGAGGGAAGATCTTTTTCTTTATCTATTCTGCGAGACAATTCTCTTGGTTAGGTCAAGCATTGATAGGAAGGAGAATGCAGAGGTGGCATAGCTAGTGCAGTTGATTAGTACATGATAGTGTGGGATTTGGGTGTTGCTGTGAGCATTGCATGTGCATTTGTACATAGTTTTTCTCGATGCTTTTGACGTTGGAGTTGCGAAATGAGGTCCATAGACAGAGTGAACTGTATATGATTTACAATGCATGTATTTAGACCCTTTTTGATAATTTGATGATATACCTTGAAGCCTAAACTTCTGGAAATTCACCGTCCATTCTTCGGTAAGGAGCATATAGAATTTGCTCAGCCAAAAAAAGGAGGACAACAAAACACACTTCACTGGAAATACATATTGCTTTTGCCGCTCTGATCAGTCAAGTTAATATAGTCCCAAACATAAAATCAAGAGAACTGCAATATTAGAACTGATATGCGCGGTTGCATCCAAGCCAAGGATTGTACTTCTATATTGCACTTCGGGACACAAATCTCAATTCAAAGATTTTAGTACGTTTTCTTATGAACATCTTCCCCACAATTAAGAAGACGTGCATTCAACGCAGGTGAACAAGCACTGTCATTAAGGAAGCAACAAAGAAGTTTAAACTCTTTCCAGCCAAGAGAAAGGATAAATAAGGTTGAGTTAGCAAGTGGCATTATGCAGATTCTCAGGCCGTCTTTTTCTTTACAAAAAAGAGGAGAAAACTATACTCAAAGCTACCTTCAACCAATGGCCGGACAGTTCGATTAACAGTCTTGATGTTGAGAATTGAGATGATGCATCCACTTGATCGTGAGACAAAATCTTCATTGAGCAAAAACAAAATTTATTCTAAAGGAAACTGAAATCCAGCTTCATCACAATGAGAACCCTATCGGTTCAACTTATTGCATTGACAATGCATAGGGGAACTTAGCGAATGCAAACTGTTACCCCGCAACTTTATGTTGATTGGTACAGTCAATTGATTGTGCTGTAACAACAAATCTATAAGTATCAACTAATATGCAGAGTAACAAAATTCTCTGCTCAAGTCATCACGCACTATCTTGAAGCCAAATCTAACCGCTTTGCAGCACGTTCCAGACTTACTTCACACCGACGCAGTCCATGCCACAAATCAGTTGGACCATCATCTGGCAAGCACAGTCTATTAACCTGCTTATGCAATGCCTCCAAGTCGACAAGGGGAACCGTGGTAGGTCGTCCATGAGCACACTGCACACAAGCACTAAGCTGTCATGCTAAAAAGAACTCGAAAAAAGAGATCTTCCCAGACCACATTACAAGCATATGTGCCAAGAGGTGATCGACTCACTTGGAAACAGAGTGATGTCCCCTTAAGCTCCTCCACAATAAGGGAACACTCTGAAAGCAGCAGGGTGTCCCCGAACATAATTGCTCCTTGAAGGTCGAATGAAAATGGAGTTAGAAAGCGTATAGCCGAAGATCCAGAAAGCATCATTTTATCTTGTAATAGATTAACCAAGCCAAGGCAATCCCAATATGTAGTGAGAGGACAAGAAGTCCCCACAAAACTCATAAATGAAGACCAACCAGTCCACCTTCCATTGAATAATATGTATCTATATTGCACTGTCAACGAAAAACATGATTATATCATGTACAATCCCTAACCTGAGCCTTCTGGTTTACTCCAAAATTAATCACTAACAAAGACCCCAGTGCTCAACAAAACGGATAGAAATAAAGTGGATGGTTGGAGCTTGGAGATTGCTGCTTGCACGCTTGGAAGACCACACCCAAAAATTCATCTAGTAAAAAAAGGGGAAATTAAAAAAGAATAGAACAATCCCTTATACCTCTGCATGCTTTAAAGTTAAGAACATGAAGAACGGCTGGAGGCATAGTTGATGCTCCATCTGTGTCAGCAAGCTGCATATTAGATCAAGAGATAGATTTAGCAGTGCACGCTGCATCTAAAAGGGTGCATAGACATGAAACAAGAAAGCCTAGCGAGGACAGAGATATGCCTGTTGAAGATATTCCAGGAGATCCACATCATTCAGATCTACACCTAGAATGCATGGTACCTGCATGGCATATATAATATATCTGTATTTAGATCTTGGAGGATAAGTTAGCATCACACCTTCAAAGTGACAAAAAAGGTCAATCAAGAGGCTGGTGGAACTGGGGAAGGGGGTTTAGCTTGATGGAGGTTGAGTAGCATCCAACTAGAGCATGTTAAGTACAGCAAGATAAGATATAAGACAATGATGCTTCACCGCAAGAAGAGTGGCAACAGTCGGCTGCCTCTGGAGAAGGTTTATACTCCTGCAATCAAGACTCAATAAGATCGAGTGAATTAAGCAATGTAAATAACTACATGATGGCAGCTGATCTATGAGACTCTTAATCATAAACAGCTCTGTTCCTTTTCAACAATTTTTCACAGCATAGATGAAGATAGGTACTTGATATAGTGCTTTGAACTTCAGGCTATTATAATCCATTTGTTAGGTCAACTTTTACTATGAGGGCCTGATGTGCAAATGGTTAAGAAAAAGTAGCACAAATGGAACCCAATAATTACTTTCTAAAGGACCTTGAACCTTGAGCGTTGATATTACATATCCATCCCCAATCCTTTATTTTCTCACCATAGTTGAGCAAAAGTTGACATCCAATCTCTGGCAACACCTGCACTTCAGAAGTTTAAAATGGTAAACATGATAAAATCGATAATTAATGCCATAAGTAGAGGTCTGTCACAGGACATATCAGTCAATAGGCCAATACCAACTCTTTTTCTGACTCCAGATAGCTAATTTTCTTCCCTTCTCCAGACAACACCTATAGATCAACCAGTCTTAGAAGCCCCGAAATAACAGCAATCAGTTCAATCTCGAAAGACAAGCACCAGTTTACCTTCTGACGCAGTTCTTCTAGCCGAATCCTTTCATCTGCAGCATGCTGTAGGAAGAGAACATAAAATAAAAACGCTGTTAGAGAAACTCTAGATGCTTCATCTTTGCATGGGCTGGATATGTCAGTTTGTGTTATCTTGAGTATTTGCTTGTTTGGAAGCGTGTATGCATCTCTTGAGTATAAAAGGGGGGCATTTTGAAATCTGTTTGAGACTCTTGGTAGCCTACTAAGTGCCATACAACTTTGCACTAAATGGCTAACGTCTCTAATTCATAGCTTGGTTAGATCGTCACCATATACGAAAGAAAGGAAACTCATGTCAAACCACAGAACCACAACAAAAAAAAGAAGAAGGAGGTTGGCAAACTGAACCTGATCGATGACAGCAAGGGTTCCACCAGCTACCACTGGGATGAACTTTTTATCAACCTGCTGAAGGACTCTGGCGTTCAAAAGGTAATTTTTACTGATGGATGTTGGTACTAATGAATCACCAGCAAGATGCAAGAATCCCGATGCGATATCCAGCACATGGTTCTGGCTAAGAATCTCAGATGATCCACACTTTTTCTGCACAAAAAAAGGCACTCAATCACTGATTAATTAAAAACACCAGAGGGAAGAAAGACCGCCAGGCTGCCAGCATTTTCCACAATCATCCAATACAGCAAGGGTACTCGACAGTAACCTGTAGACAACTATCCCGCCATTTAGTCCCATAATCTCTCGAGTCTTGAACACTTCCAGAAACAATATCTGAAATGTAAAGCACAGAAATAGCAGTAAACAACGATTTAAGATAGTGCCAGGCTCAATTAGAGCTTAGGCAGCCAACTCTCCACAGTGTTTCTACTGGACATGTCAATACTAAGGTGCAATGCAGTTTGTCATTTGACCATATTCACATCTCTAGTGACCTCATAGACATTTAAATGGACTAAATCCTGCAATCTTACATTTTGATTTCCATGTGTGCTCCTTCATTTTTCAATGTTCACATGTTAGATTTGACACAATTATCAACAGATCACCATTGACAAAGGTCAGTGGGACCCCAACAAGCACAAACATAATCAAAAAGGATTGTTAAAAACTCCCAAAGTTTAAATATCAAGTAGCTTGAAGTTCAAACCTTTATGAAGTTCCTTGATTTTCAGCTCATTGTCATGCATCTTGTCGATATCTATCCTGGAATGCCGATCAGAGTGAGCATTTCGTCAACCCCACATTTTACAGAGTCAAAAAGTCAGGTGGGACAGTTATAGAGTACCTGTTACCATAGAATGGGAGCTCTACAGAACCTTTTCCAGAAGACAAATGACATAAGCTACTAGATAGTTTGGAATATTTCAGTTCACCAGCTTCTGCATATGTTGGAGGAAAATCAGTTCACAGTCACTTCACTCTTCACATCATTATGGTACAATCAAGAGAGTTGCCTATGAAGCAAACCTGGATAAGCCTTAGAAGCATCGTAGGTCTCGGCATCAGAGTTTTCTGGGTTCAGCAGTGAGAGATGATATAAGGAAATGAAGCTCCTCCTCTTTCTATAAAATGGAGGAGCAGAACGGCTTCTTGATCTTTCTCGATGAACATTATTTTGCTGAGCGTTGTTATCCCAGATCGGTCCTTTTTGGGTTGCATAATCTCTTGTTGCCTTGTAATGGTCATGGCACAACTCTTGACAAAACTGTGCTCTTTCATCAGCTAATATATCGCAAGGTTTTGGGAGAGTCTTTAATGAACTGCTAGCTTTTTGTTTGCTAGTATCTATACTTAGACTAGTATTGTTTTCTATGCCACATTCCACATTCATATGGGTTGTGGTGCACATCTTGTTGCTGGGGCTCTTTGAGATGTGATCATACGTGCCTACATTCTTTACTTTATTAAAAGGAAACCAGTAACTAGCCTTTTTGTGGCATTCTGAACTAGTTTCCAGTACAACATTGTCAATGCTGTGTTTCCCATGAAAAGGCTTTGTTTGACGTAAGGGGCTCAAAATATCAGAAAACCAATCAAAATCTGAAGACCAACAATCTAAGCCAGGATTTTGCATTTGAAAAAAATCTCTTGAAGAGTGACCATCCTCCTCAATGAAATCGTCTGTGTAACATGGAACTGACCAATGAGAGGCAGCACATGGACAATCAGTATCAACAGGCTTTCCCTCCTTGGCCGTATATTTGGGAACAGGCTGAGCATCCCTACATACTTCATCTGACCACAGAGCCCCAGAAAAGGAACTGACACTTTGTTTACTATGACTATGTCTCCCAAAATTGGGGCCATCATAAAGGCTTGACTGTTTTTGTTTATTTTGGAAGATGTCACTATCAAATTCAAATCCTTCGCCACTAGCAAATTTCAGAGGACTATATTTCAATTTATCACGTGAGGAGCAACTCTGCAGGCAGTGTCCTATTCTACCAGATCCAACCTCAAACTTGTCACTTCCTTCCAGGATAATAGAAGATACCAACCTCGTTTTTGCTCCATTGCAGCCCGGAGGATCATTGTCAAAGGAATAATTTTCAGATGTTGAAGTAAAAATATTACCCCCTACAATATTTTCAGATCTTCCTTCTAGGCTAAAACACTTTACCAAAGTATCACCTTCTGCATACGAGACATCACCTTGAGCGTGCTGAATACTATTATCTGGTGACCACTGATAATCATCATCCTTGGAGATCACACTCGAGATGTGATCAGAAAAGGAATTATCTGATCGCGGTAGAGGATAACCATCTTGTAGAAGTGAATCTATTTCATTTTGTTGGGCAGTGAAGTCTACACCTTTATGGCGAATCTTTCTGAATGGAATTTCTCCCTTGGCCACCTTACAGTTATGATGGCTCTCTTTGCCTGGCATCTCTAAAAGGAATGATGGAAGGTTGAGAACGCCCTCCTCATTGAATCTGCACCTTTTCCTCGCTAATTCAGAGTAATCTCCAACTACAAGTTTAGTTGAGGAAGAAAGGAAACACTTCAGACATGATCCACGTGACATGATAACAAAATATCTCAGAGTCATATGTCATTCCAATTCTAAAGCATAGTTCAATTAGGTTAAATGCAAAATCAGGTCACTTGTACAGCTTTGGGGAAGGTAACTCAAACAGCTTGAAATATATCAGGCTTTTCTAGCCTAATACCTGGTTTTCCTGAGAGGCTTTTCTGGTCTTCCTTGAATTCCACATCTTTGCCTAGTGTATCAACATTTTGCTGAGAGCACATTGCTGCAAACAACTCAAGAAAGTCACAAAACTTCAGAATCTCATACATTAACATCACTGCAACATTAAGTTCATGGAACGCCCTACCTCTACTTGAATTTACTTTCCAGAAAAGCTGAATTTCCTTCTCAATGCAAGCAAGTATGGCAGCCCAATCCTTTTTAGAGAGAGAGAGAGAGAGACATATATATCAGCAATGGTTCCCAAAAAAACTCATAGATGTAACATCTGACCACTAAAAAGAATAACTGTAAAACACTGCCAGTGCAATTAAAGAAAAGGAGCCATAGACTTGGACTGATGGCATAAAAAACAAAGGCATAGAGCATTACCCTTCTAGCATTACCCTTCTGGAATTTCTATAAATTGCACTAGAAAAAAAAAACATTTCCATCCTTACTAGTGGCAAACCAATTGAAACAGAAGAGAGCTTGAAGTAAAATCCTTAAATCGGTTGCATGGAAAGAGAAGCAAGGGTCCATTAAAAAGAAACAATAAACAAGAACAATCATGTCAGAAGCCACAACTCGCAGGGGGACAATCATTAACCAGTATGAGCAGGATGGAGATAACAAGACCATGATTCACCTTAATCAGAAGCCACAACTTGCAAGGGGACAATAATAACAAATATGAGCATTATGGAGATAACAAGACCATAATTCACCTTAAACTGAACAAATGTCTTTGACGGTTCGAAGCTTAAGTCATAGAGGGAGCGAGGACAACTCAGCTTCAAAATGTAAGCTGGACCTGCACAAGACCTACCTCTCTTGCTCTTCTGCAGACCATTGTTGCTCCTCCTTGCATTTACATACTCAAATTCCTTGGCAAGTTGATTGACCAATTTATGAATAGGGCTCTTGCAAACAAACCGTGAGTTTATGTCTACTCCAGTCAAGTTCAAATCAAATGCGTCAAGTGGAAGGATGCATGCCAAACCATCTCAGATACGCTAGTAATATCACTACACTATTTACCAATATACAAGGCGTGGATACATACATACTGGAAGGCCTGCATCAAACATGATATGTGAGGTCCTAATAATACAAAAGTGCCTCTCTGCATGAGAGAGAGAGAGAGAGAGAGAGAGAGAGAGAGAGAGAGAGAGAGAGTAACCTTGATCGCAAAAGAGTCACATGGACCAGACAAGTAACCCGTAAGCTTCAATGCTCCTTCACGAGTATTCAGTTCATGAAGAATGCTGACATCCTCATTTCCAAAAAAGCTTCTCAACATTGACAAAGGGGTGGTGGAAGCATGCGTGCAAAGCAGCTGATTGTCACTGTAATTTTTCAAAATCATGTGAGAACAAGGTGATCTCACATGATAAAAGCGGTCCGTGTGATAGAAAGGTACCTTTCAATATCAACAACTTGGAAGGAGATCTCTGAGTGAACAATAGCAATATGGAATACAGACTTCTTGATGGACTCCAAGACCTTCTTGGGACTTTTAGTTTGTAGAGAAAAGTAAAGGTTGATCAGGCAGTGGTACCATCGCAGAAATCATATACCTTACAAGGCCATTCAGTATCTACTAAATAAATTGAAAGAACTAAAGGAGAAGGGGAAGTTAAACCTCGATTGTATAGACTTCCTCCGAATAGGTTGATTGTAAAATAAGTCCCGAACTACAACTGCAAGGAGCCAAGATGAATCAGAGTGAAATTTGAATATAATCAAACAGCTCAGACAATCTACTTAAGCAGAGAATACTGGTGTATTATCCTATGTGCATGCAAATGAGTATTAAGCAACAAATGCAAGTAGAATTGCACGTCAATTAAATGGAATTCCATTGCCAATCATAATTTAACTTCTTTGAGGGAGGCCATGTAATTTGGCAATTGTTCAACATAGTATTGAAGCCTATGATCAATGAAGTCCGTCCAATACAACTGGAAGCTGGGTATTCTAAATAACCATTATATTGGTCAACTTCTAGCATCCCAAAATTGATGTTGACAAGGAAGTATGTTCCAGGTAATTTCTGTTTCCAAGGAAGGTGCCCATCCTCCTACTTTCTTATCTGATGGCAAAGCCACATTACTAATTAATGTCTTACCTGATGTGCCTGCATCTTTTCTGTCATCATCAATTCCAAGATGCAAACACTTGCATCCCTAAAACAAGAAAGTCAACAAAAAAACATAATCTTCAACAAACAAGAAGGAAATAGGTACAATACTTGTAAAGTACCACATATAAGCCATTAAGGAGTTATCAATACCTTTAGAACCTTGCGGTATCCATTCGGTTTGCCAGGAGCTTTTGCAATAATTTCCAATACTGCAATATCAGAAATCGAAGCCAGTGCTTCCCCTCGAGAACCAAAGCTCCCAGAACAAGAGTCAATGTCATCCAGTTGATGGTCTTTGGATGTTGCTAAAAGAAAATTGTAAAGATCAAACACCAAACTGAAAGGCTGGCTAATACAATTAGAAAGCAGAAAATGCACTAACCCAGCATACTTCTATCTCTCACATCTAGAAGGCCCTCTTCACACAGCTTACCTACAGCACTCAGGTACACTGATTCTAGCTACTAAGGCTCCAGATAACAGCCAGTATACTCAGTCTTGAAATCCAGATATCACTGTTCATCCTACACTTACTTTTGACAAATTTGTGGAGAGTGCAAAGGACTCAAAAGATTCACTGCTGGTGTATTAATTAAGATTTTGGTACTTAAGGTTGATAAAACAAAATAATGAAAAGGATCATTTTGTTGTAATAGCAAATATTCCATCTTGGCCTATGATAAAGATTAAGCTCAATAAGGCAAAATACAAGTTGTTCAAGCGAGCATGATTTTAGCGAAATAAAACACCAATCTTCAATGGAAGTACATACTATCCATCTACCCCACATTGATCCACATTTTGCACCGATACTTGTACAATGCAAAAGGAAGACTCCTAGACTGGGTTGACAGTATGCAGATGATGCAAACCTGTCGACATGCATAGACGTTCAAATTAATGTGAAATCCACAGAAAAGTAATGAATAGCTCACCATATCTCTCTCCCAATAACACCAAGCCATCCCGACTAATGCCAGATCCTACAAGTGTATCAATTAAAAGGCAAAACAAATTGGGTAAAACAGGTATTGTATACAGATTCAACTCAAAAGATGAAATCACTACTAACCATCATCAACCACTTTCACAAAACAGTTGCCGATACCCACAAAAACTGATACCTGGAACAGTGCATAATGTTAAATATCAGCTTCTGACTTAGAAATACCTTTAATGGAAAAGCGCATTCACACGGACGGATGGTCTTGCAACCAAACATTATGTATTTCATGCTATCATTGCTTCTACTACTTCTTTTCTGGAAGTATATTCTCATTCTCAATATGTGAGCCTCTCAATGAATATTTGCACGTAAACACAAGAATGACACTATGTAGATCACACACCTCTACATGATTACAACCATAGAGTTACAAATTGGTAGTCTATCCCATCTTGGCATTTGGAACAAGCTAACTAATTTAGTACAAAATCCAGTCTCCCCTTAATTATTTGATTAATCATCACAGCTGGAACATAATAAACATGATCTTCATTGTACTGATCAAGCTATCATTGTCACTAATGAATCTCTTCTCTTCAAAATGAGATTATCACCATCCCAGCCATTGCGTGCAGAGTGGGCATCACTTGATACCGCAGATTCTGAAATTTTACAATCCAAACCTACTATCTACTCTTCTCTCTAATAAACAGGTTCCGCAGAATATCTGCTCACACCTGAGGAGGGCTCATCGGCACACACCCAGAGGGTCCACCGCTAGAGACTTTCGAGCGAAGCAATTTACCTTCTTGGCACCAGCATCCACGCTGTTAAAGACTAGCTCTTCAACCACGCTCGCCAAGTCGAACAAAACCACCCCAGAACGCATCGAACTGTGAACAGCGTCGGACAAGGGCTTCACGGCGCTCATGAGTCCTCAAGCTGACAAATTCAACCAACAGAACCGATGAAACACCGCACCCAATCTCCGCAGCAGCTCAAACAATCGTCACGTCTAAAGATCATCGTACCTGTGACCATGACCACGCCCGATCACGGCATGTCACATCGACCCAAACGCCAAGTTGAGATTTCGCGCCCGGGCGCAAATTCTCGAAGGAAACAAAAGAAAGGAAAAAGTACAACTGGGTCGACGGCGTTACTGATGAATGCGGAACGGGAACGAAAGACTCGTTGCTTCCTGACGATGAAGATGATGAGGATGCGATTCTAGGGTTTCGATCGATCCTCTATACTGAGATTCGAGACAAATCAGGCACGACTTTCTGGAAGCGGTGATTTCAGGAGAGTGGGTTTCGAAACCCAAAATGCAAAAGGCAAAAATGGCGGTCGCCCTGCATCTCCCGCGTCCCGCCAGGTGCCGCTATTAACCGAACTGTTGAAACGACAATACCTGATCGGTTAACGCATCACATGACACAAAATAATAAATTTATTATAATAATATCAATTCAGTCATAAATTCATTTTTTTTTTTATAAATTGAGTCTTAAATCTTTTATATTTGTTCCAATTTAGTCTCATCGATCAATTTTCGCCGTTAGTAGATATTTTTTGATAATATTTTAATAATTTTTCAAATCGACGAGACCAACCCTCATCGCCATCAAGGAAAGAAGGGAAAGAAAAAAATTCAAAAAATTATTAAAAAAATATTCATGTCAATGCTAATTGCGCCATGCAAAATGTAGGAAGGATGGGCAAAATTAACCGGTTTGATTGAATTAGCACAAATACAAAATGTTTAGAACTTAATTGGACAAAAAAAAAAGTTTAAGATTCAATTGTTACAATTGCAATATGTTTGAAATTTTTTTTGTAATTTTCCCCGTTTTCAAGGGACTATGCAAGATTGAAATTTGCAACGCCATTGATGGGCGTCAATAGACCAATCAAAACTATCAATTTACATTCGACACTTTGCATGGCAATTCTTGACCAGTCTTGATTTTGAGCCTACTGGACCATTGACAGTCATGGTTGCTTGAGCTAAATGGGTTTGAATATCGATTCAGATGAACATAGGTAAAGACATAGATAGAATGACTAGTGAAAAATAAAATAAAATCCCCCTCGCCCATTTAGGAGTGAGATAAGATAGGCGCACCCAGTCTGAAATACGTAAGCTTTCTCCCCCTTGTTCGATCGATTCTTGGGAATTTAAGATGCTAGCTTTAACAATGAGCAATGTATGTGTACTATGTGAGACATCGATATAAACATCACCGGGGCGATCTCTTTCTCTAATGTACTTTCGGATTTGCCGTAGATGAGAGGTGCATTCAAGCCTTTTTTTTTGCTTGTTTGTCCGTTAGGGCATCCTTTATCTTCGTCGCGGAATTGAACAGCTTGATAGCTCGAAAGGCTTATGACCTTGAGGTCACGGGTTCAAATCCCGTCTTTGCAATATTTTTTTTGTGACAAGACAATGGTTTTGACTCCTCACTATCTTTATATGTAAATTTATTTGATGGGAGCCCGGGCAACAAGTTGGGTGCTAAGGTTTTTATGGCCATCCAAGTATCATCTCAACCCTCACTTGTAGTTGAAATACTATACGAAGTTGTCACAATAATTTCTCAAGTCACATTTTGAGTAAAACCTAATCATAGATGTGGCAGTCTAGGTGCCCGCCCGACCCAAATTGCTGGAACACCAATTTGGGTGGGCTTATGCAATTTCATTTAGGTATAGAAAGGCTCAACCTAGCTTGATCCTAGCTCACTTCGCTTAAAAAGAATATTGTGTATATTTTCTTTGATAAATAATGTGTGGACCTAGTTTGCCCAAAATCTGCTAAGTGATCGGCTTCATCCCAATACTTAATCTTGTTACATTCTCAATATAACCTATGGAATAATTTTCAACCTTATAAAGCTAATCACGAGCCCCATATTTCGTTGGGCTTGCCTCTCCAATGTTCAATTTGATTAATCATATATCATTAACCTCATATTTGTTTTTCTAATAAGAACCCTCTATCATTAATTTCAATTCATTTGAGTTAACACGGTAGACGTATCGTACTTAATCCCACGGTGGCTCATTTATAAAGGCAAATATGAAGGTCATTTTCCACTATCGCTTGTCCACGGAAGTTAACTCTTTGCGATATCATCCGACGGCCATGTTCGCTTGAACTGTCAAAATTAGTGCCAGTCGGACTTCGTTAGAAAATTCACACAAATTGAAAATTTTAATTAGACAAATTTGGAGTTTCAAATACCAAAAGTAAAACCAAAGAAAAAGGTTGCAAACCTAAAAAAGAATTCTAAATTGGGCAAGTTCTTGGGGTTTGCATATTTGGTCCCCTTTCTAGAACTAGAACCAAATATAAATTCAGCTTTTGACATTTTGCAATTACCCAAAACCCAACCCAACAATCCATCACACATTGAACCAAACAAAAGGAAGAAGATCTCCATTTCCTCCCCCAACAAAGAACCACCTCTCTCTCTCTCTGCGTCTGCAGCCTCAAAAACCCTAATCGCTTGCCCTTCCTGATGTTCCTCGGCATCTGTCTGACCCCTTTCCCTCGAAGTGGATAGGGAAAACTGAGACAGGTAAATTGAGGTCCTCCTGTGCAGAAAATCCTAGTGTCCCCTCGATCTCATCGCAGTTCCCACGTGTGAATTGTGTTGGATCAGCTTAATTCCATCGTATCTAGCTCCGTTTTGTCTTGATCGTTGGTGGTTTCGGTTGAATTCGCTGTCCATGTCCGTGTTCTCCACGATGCGGGAGCATTGGCGGCTTTCGCCCGATTTCCATGCTCAATCATGGGGAAGCTATGCATTTTAAGATCATCCGTTGTTGTTCTGCAGTTTTTCATGGGTTGACTATTAGTTTTGAGCCTGGTTTGTGTGGGAGAAGTTCAATGAGATGATGTGGAAGAGGACGTTCATGTCTCTCCCATGTTCTTGTTTGAGTTTCTAGGAAAAGAATTGCAAAACCCGAGCGAGCTCGATAAGTGAGCTGAATTTGGTATCTATTGATTGTTTTTCGTGATTTTTCTTTGATCCGGTGTGAAATGCTAACGACAGAGGAGCACATTTCATTAATCACCAGCTCTGCAATTGGGTGATCTGGCTTGATAGCAACTGAGTTGTTGTCTAGGAATTGCATTTAATCTGGAAATGTATGAATTTTGTGTTAGATTTGTATTTTATATAGATCAGACCACATGACATGTTTTTTTGGCGGAATGCTGTGGAAGGTTCAGATCTCGACGTCATCACGGCACTAATGTGGATGGAGCAGTTGTCTCATCAACATAGAGAGTTCCCATTATCCGAGTTTAGATCATTTGACTGAAGAAGGAACCATGGGAGCTGATGGATGTGACGTTGAGCAAGTGGATGCTGAAGTGTTGTTGCCTCCTCGGAAGCGTTTGCTTGCTGGACTAAAGAAACAGAACTCGGATACCAAGGGGGCCTCGCATGTTTCTTCAACTGGCGCACCTTCATCGTCATTGAGTGCATTTGATGCCCATCTGAACAGTTTATTAGGTGTTCATAGCAATCCGAACCTTTCGCCTGAGGAAATTGTGGAGGCCTCAAGATTGGCGGCTTTAGCCGCAGCTAAGACTGCAAAAGCTGCAAGAGCAGCTGCTGAAGAGAAGGCAGCCAATGCAGCTAAGGCGGTTGCTGCAGCCAAGAGCGCTTTGGATCTAGTCGCATCTTTCTCCAACGCGGGAAATCACAATCAGATGTCTCTCAAGAGGAACAAGCTGAAGAAGCGCGTCCCGGTTCACTCACTGTACAAAAGGAACAGGCTGATCGCAAATTGCAAGACAGACGAGGAACTGGCTCGGAGACTCCACCGAGTCATGAACAGCTCTTCGAGAAACAATGTACCAACTGCACATAGAACTAAATGATCGATACGATTCTCAAAATTAAGAAACTAGTCTTTGTGTAGCGGTCCTCCCATGTTATTTGCTGTTTGTAAGGGTTGCAGATTCATCTTTGCTTTTACAATTTAGAGGACCTGAGTTTCATCCTGTTAGTAAACCGTGGGTGTAAAGAAAACCAATACCCAGTCCATATTATTCCATGTTATTTTCATTTTGTGGTATGATGACGACCCGAAATAATTCCTAGACAATGAATGAGGAGCTAAATTGCTTGGAGGTTGCAGCCTGATTAATCAATGGACATATGTGATCAAACACCTCAAGAAGAAAATGTCATCCTTGAACACACTGAACACACTGACTGCAAATCCTCTGCAAAATTCCACGAAGCCTTTGCTTGGTTTTGAATTCTTAAAGTAGGCGATTTTCGAGTCGCGATACCAATTCGAAAGAGATGTATAGAAGGTTAATCCAAAGCTAGAACAGAACCTTTGGTGAATAATCTGAGGAGCAAGAGGCAAGCTTTCTTGAGCACAACAAGCACAGAAAGACGTCGGACTCGGAACGACCCAACATTTTCTGTGAATCAAAACATTGAATTAACATCCAAACCTTGTTCTTCTGAACGACAAACACCTCAGAATCAAGAAGAAAGCATGTAATAGAAATCTTCCCAATTCATCATCAAACGTGAATTACATCAAACAGTTCAACTTCTTGCATTTCTCTGTCTCCTCGACCACCAGGATTCATTCACCTGAACCAACAAATTCCAGCAGGAACGCAACACCCAGGAAGCTAATCACTCCAACTCCTTCACGACCTGAATCCCCATCGAATTAGCGGTTCCGATGATGGACTTACATATCGACTCCAGGGGCATGTACTGGCAGTACGGATCCGACTGCTTCACCTTCGCGATCTCGTACACGTGCTTCAGGCCGATCGTGGACGCGACCGCGTGGCCGGGCCGGCTGCTGCCGGAATCGACCCCGGCGGCCTTCTTCAGGTACCACGTGACGCTCGGCGACTTGACGGTGAACTCGAAGGTGTTGTCCTTGAAGGCGGTGACGGTGACGGACATCGGCGTGTCCTTCTTGTACTTCTGCGTCCGGGCGTTGAAGTCCTTGCAGAACGCCATCAGGTTCAGCCTGTACTGGCCAAGCGCCGGGCCCACCGGCGGCATCGGCCGGGCTTCGCCGGCGGGGACGGTGAGCCTGATCGTTGCCGCCACCGGGCGGCGAGTTAAGATCTCCTTTAAGGTCGACATGGTGGTGGCGGACGTCGTTTAACAAGTGCGGAGAGAGAGAGAGAGGCGAGAGAGCAGGGTTTAGTTGAACCCTGTGGGCCTCAAGATTTTTATTGGGCCCATTTTACTTTTTACTGAACGGCCCGGGCCCAATGTAGGAATAAATTGTGAATTTTCTTTTTCTTTATTCCTTCAGCTCTTTTATCTCTTTTAATTTTTTTTTTTCATTTTCGTGTAATTTTTTTGGCCAGAATATTCCATTAGTGAACACTAGAACGGGCCTGCGTGTTGCCACGGACAAAAGTGAATTTGCTGTGCAATTCTTATTTTAGCAAAATGATTATTTTAATGTCATTATTTTTCTTTGCTGCTTAATGAGTTTGTTGAAATTGATATGATCAGAGACAAAAATGTAACACATGCTACTTATTAAAAGAGCTCAGTTGTACATGCTGACATTTTAATTTTGCCTATTACAAGATAAAGATATTAACTACTTCAAGAAAGCCGATAACTTAATCCCAGTAATTTTATAAAAATAAGTGTTTCTTTTCCATATGCTAGTAGATGTAATAACAAAATTGATTCGCCTATAATATGACAGCATTGCAATGAAAGATTAACGCATAAAACAAAAGCAAACTAAAATGATATATACATATAGAAAGACAATTGCATAATTCATTAATTCAATAAGTAAAAAAAAAAAGAACTAATTTGGTGAAGGGGACTAAATTTTATCAGCAAATTAATTCCTTTTTTCTTGGGCTGATACTCATTATCAAATCATTTTTTTTTTTTTGCTTTAGTTTGATATAATGAATTAGTTTGATAAGAAAATAACGACAATAAAATTACTTGCTACAAAATTGCGAGCTTCATCTTGGTATTCAAACAAAATAATAAATAGAATTTACATTTTGTAGTTAGTGGTGTTAAGAGAAATAAAAAATTGATACATAACAGCACTTTTTATACATATCAGTTAGTGTAATCCCGGGATAAATATTATTGTGACAATAATATTGAAATATACTCTTTTATTTCGTACATTTGATTTATCACATAATAAATACATTCAAGAAATCAAAATGATTTTTTCACATTTATATTCAATCAAAAAGTATTTTACCAAGTAAAATAGAAAAATATAAAATGAGACATATGAGTGGATTGATTTGGAAATGTACAATAAAATAATTACAATGTTATACTACATTGATAAGTTGCAAAAAAGAAGAAGATAAATTTATCCTCGATTGGAGGGAAAAAATAAATTTATCCTCAATTGAAGGCTTGTTGGCCGCCGCCATCGCTGGTGGGGCGACAGCCATGGCCGGCGAGGGTTGCCGGTGCCTCAGCTAGGGTCGGCGAGGGTCGCTGACTAGAGGCGAGGGCCTGCTGGCCCTCACCGGAGCTGGGAGAGGGATGCTCCCTCTCCCAGATTTGGGAACATCACGCTCAACATCAAAGCGATCTCCAGAATCGTCTCTGACCTTGACCTTGACCTTGACCTTCGGATACACTACGTAATCATTCACAAAGCAACATATTCACTTCAAAGTCAACTCTCCCTCTCCACCGAAACAGTAAAACTGGGCGTGAAAAAAAGAAAAGCATCTTTGCCACACGTTTGAGGAAATGACCACGAATAAAGAAAACCCAGATGAGGAAACTCACTTGCCCTTCTGATGAAAAACCGAGAACTCCCCCGAGCGTCGGTTCTTATCTTTGCTCCTTCAATAAAATGGAAAGAAAGAAGCAAACTTGTGGGCTCTGAGTTCTGATTCTCGAGCTTGCAAGGGAAGGTGAACGACGACGATGGAGAACGGTCCGGTGATCCGTGAATCAACCCAGAACCAAAGCAAGCTATCAAATCATGTTTTTGAGACAGCCACTGGCAGCCCTTGCCTCTGGCCGGCGACCAGCGATGGGCCGCGGCCAACAGGCCTTCAACGGGAAAGAGATGGAAAAAAAAGAAAAAAAGAAAAAAGATTAAAAAGGTAAAATGACGAAAATATCCTTAAGTCAAGCCCTTATTTAAAAAAAAAATGAAGATACTTTAAGCCTTTAATTAAAACATAGTTCACTTCAAGCCCTTAATTGAGAAAATGAGGACATTTCATGCCCTTATTTGAAATAAGGTCCACTTCAGAACCTTAATTGAGAAAATAAAGGCATTTCAGAACCTTAATTGAGAAAATAAGGACATTTCATGCCCTTAATTGGAATTTTCCCTAGGACTTATTATGCCCGTTGACAAAAAAGAAAAAGAAAAATAACAATTTTAAAGTAACAGAAAAAGGAGGTCCAACTCGGACACCTCCAGGTTAGAAAAGTGGTCCTAGTGGATCCCTTACTATTTTTTAGTACTTTACAATCTCATAACAACAAAATAATTCTAACACAATGTTTTGGTTACTACCAAGCATTTTTCTAGGTGTGAAAATTGAGAGAAAAGTTGGTGGAAATAAAAATAAAAATAAAAATGAAAAACGATTATCCCTGAGCCACATAATTGCTGATGTCAAAAGATTTCACCATGTCCCTCACACCCATTAAAAGAGTAAGACAAAGGGGTTTTTCCTTTAATTTTCTTCTTAAATTGTAAAGCACAGTGTAAAGTAAAGAATTTGTCCTCATATTCTGGTTTTCGACCCATCTAAATTCTAAAGTGCATTCTTGACCAAAAATAAAAAATAAAAAATCTAAAGTGCATAGGCTTGCTGATTTGAGAATGATCACTGAACTTCTTGAGTTATTAGGTTTTACAAATAAACAAGGCATGCATTTTCTGACCAAAGAAAAACAAAACAAAACAAAACAAAACAAAACAAGGCATGCATTCATTGTGCTGATCAATCCTTAAAGAACCCGCCTGAGATTCATCCGGCATAGTAAGAATTTGCAGAAAACTCGAGAAATCCTCTGCAAGCATTGTCCGAACGTGATGTGAAAAGATGACATGGTTGGATCATTAAGACGGGATATGGATAGCCATCGGAATGTCTGGTTTGCAAAACATTTTCGCATGGCGCAAAAATCGATCACCTAAACTAACCTAGGACAGATGCAACCGGAACACGAATGTTCATAAAGTTAATTATACGACTTTATTGCATATACATGTTATACTGATACATACTATTTTACATGCTTTTGTACAGACTGTCTATCTGCTCCCACCTTCCATTTGCATCATTGCAAGCTTACCTTGCAAATGAGCCCATTTTGATCACCAGTGAAGTGGCCGAAGGATCAAAGTGCATCACTTCGAAAGTATTTCTGAAAGCATTGCTCTTCTTTGCAGAACTTGGACACCACCCTGTATGACTCGATCAAGAGTCTCGGGAATCGCTTGGCGAAGTAATTGTTGTAACCCTCAGGAACTGGTCCGAGGAGCTCCTGCCACAACCATCAAAGCAATAACAGACATGAGCCACAAGTTCACACCATCAGACATATAGAAAGTTAATAAAGAAGCCTTATATGCATTCAGCTGCAGAAATCATCCACAGAGAAGAGAGTACCTGAACTTTTTCTGGAAGTTCTCTGTAGTGGCTCAACTTATTACGCACGGCTCGCAATAAGTCTCTGACACAATTATAGTTGTAGCGCCTAAATTTGCCTATGTCAGCCATAACTTCAGGTTCTATTTTATCGTCCCATTTCCCACCAAAAACCACTGACTTAATGCTCTCCAATGCTTCCAGAAGATCTGAATTGGGTGCCCTATCCTCCAATTCTACTCTATCGCTGATGTCGCGAAGAAAGGAAAGTCTCATCTCTGAACTCCAAAATAATGGATGGTGAAGCACTTCCAATGCTTTTGGCCTGCCAGTAATTAAAAGCAATTAAAAAACTGCTTGGAAAGTTAATTACAAAAAATGAACTATAGCCCAACATGCTAAAAGAAATCAATTACACAACCAACAATGAGATGGACCGACTTCCTGAATTCATAAGCATCACAAATACGGCATTGGTGCAATCTCTATAACAATTAAAATTGCATTAGCTCAATGAGAGAGTAACCAAAATGAACGAAAACTTCCATGCACTTCACAACTCATAACTCTAGGATGATTTCCTCCAAGTACCTTAAATTAGCAACATAATTATTCAGTCCCTAGGATTCTTATTTTATAGTAAACTCCATATGCTAAACCCTTGGAATCTCCACATGAAATCCTCTTCGGTGTATATGTAGCAAGAATACTTAAATAGTGCGCTAGGAATGATTGGAATGTATATATGCTCGTTGGCTGGTAACAAACTTTTAGCCCAAATAACTAAAGCCTCCGACAATGATCTTACACTAGAAAATCACAATTGTCAAAGGCATTTAGGCTATCACATGGTCAACCTTTTCTGCAGCTTCTATTGTCATTTGCCAAAAGAAATTAAGGGGATGTACACATTTTTTGCTCATCAAGTAGAGCATCATCAGCAGGACAGATATTTAAGCTAAGTTCGATGAATTTCAGGCCAGAGATTTGAGTTATATAGGAAAATGGAAATTAGTCAATTAAAAATGGTTACAAATTCTATCAAACAGCAGAATGAAAATGGCAGTGATGAAAATTAAAGCTGCACTCTCACCTCAATTCAGGATCTGGGTTTAGTAAATGCGAAAATAGATCCTTAGCTTCTGGTATGAATTCCACCAAGAACAGGTCCATCTTATTCTTCACAATATTGATGTCACGTTCTAGATGTTCACCATATGGATGTCTTCCACCAGTGACGCAAAAGAACAAGACACAACCTAAACTAAACACATCTACTGCGCGTGTTTGGCGCCCATGAAGAAGTTGTTCAGGTGCTTGCCATCCTGAGCTTCCACAGCCTGCAAGACGGACATCAGAGATCAACAAAAGAGCCATCACCACTTGGACAATATTTAGATTAATATGATAGATTCACCGGTCAATGAAGGGAGACAATGGCAAAAGCCCTTAAATCTCCACAGACTCTACCACAATATGAAAAGCAATTTAAAGCAACCTGACTTCCAACATAACTTATCCTTTAAAAGAAGAGACTGCTCTAACAACTACAGTTTTTAGACAGGAATCTGAAGATGATTACTACCATATAGATTTAGATTTGCACATATCAATCTTGAGGAAAAGAATATCAAAGGTCTGGTTAAGCTGTCATTAGCACTTACCAGTGGCATGATATCCCAAGGAAGATGTATCTCCATGAAGGCGTTTACTAATGCCCATATCAGAGAGCTTAGCACATAATGATCGATTCTTTGTAATCAAGACATTTTGGGGCTTTAAGTCCCGATGAATTATTCCCAAGTCATGCAAATGGACAAGTCCTGATACCACATCCCTGTATTATAATACAAAGTAGACATTACGACTTAAAATTAACCATATATTTGGAATCAAATAATATAAGGGTGACTCAAAGGCATCAAATACATAATTAATACCAAGCCATATCCTATTAGAAATTAAGGAACTTCACCCAGTAAGGATGTCGAAAGTACACTAGATAATCAAACTTGTTACATGTTCTTTATGTAAACTTAAATAAAAAACCTGGTACAAAATTTGATCGCCATGTCAATAACATAACCATTTACTGATTTGAGTGCATAAGGATTTTGTAGCATTCATTTGTAGCATTCATGAATCAAAAAGAGAGAAGGTATACTTGTTTTACCAAAACAGGAAAATCTATATTTTGTCAGATAACACCTAATTGGATTCCATGGAAACTAAAGGTTTAGCCTTGATAGTGACATTTAACTTAACCTAAGGAAGCTGCAAGGTTCAAAACTCAGCCCACGATGTTGATTGCATTAGGCTAATTAGAGTCAAGGTAGTGGCCACAATTCCCTGTTATCATGTATCACTTGGAAGTTTTTTTCAAAAAGCTATTATGAGATACTCTTGAGTAACGTTAAAAATATATAAGCAAGCTCAACACAAATTTTTTGTGACAGTTGATTTTAGGAGTGTTGCAATAAGCAAGATACTGCAGTTATCTCTCAATTCAAACACTTTTGGCACATCAGAACATAAAAATTACCTCATCAATTTCAGTAACAAAGGTGAGGGATAACCATCTGCCCTCCACAAGTTAACATCTTGCATCGTACCCCTAACTGAATCCAATTTGATTTTATATTCAACCATTGATGCCGGATCATTAGGGAAGACAGAGTTATTTGAAGAATCTGAATGTACTTGTATTAAATCATCTAAGCTGCAAGTACAGCGTTCTAGAGCAAGATATACGAAATCCTGGTCATACTCCACTCCATACCACCGAACAATATTTGCATGTCGGTCAGATGCTATCAAATTCTGAATCTCTTTCAAGGCAACATCATGATGAGTCTGGACAAGGCGTTTCACTGCAACAGGTCGACCTTCATAGATGCCCTCAAGGACAATGGTCCCATTACTTCCCTTAGCAATTTCTGTACTTAATACGAGGAGTTTTCCAATCCTACGCCCTGCAATGCCACCATCAAGAAGGTTATTGAGCTTCATCCATGCGTCATCATTGCTCCTACTATTGTCAAGACTGCCTTCATTTTCTGAAGAGACTTGATTCTCCTTTCTGTCAAGACTTCCATTACTCTTTCCAGACTTGCGCATTTTCTTCCTCTTGGAAGGTGTTTTCAAACTAGAATCACCGAGCTGCTTAGCCTGTTCTTTTGGAACTTGAAAATAACAGCGGCCAAACAAACCAACAGCCGCCATAAAGACCACTAATATAACAGATAAAGTCGCTGACCACTCAGAAGACATATTATGTGAAAAATCAGCATAAACGGTTGCATTGTTATCCTGAGGAACAACTACCAAATTATGGATCTCCGGTGCAGGCAATGGCAATATAACCCCAGCAGCATTACCATCATGGGAGTTCAACATACTGTCCATCTTCGTTTGTGGAGGAAGCATGAGCTCTGAAGAAGGATTTTCAAGCTGAAAGTTCAATGATTGATCGATTTCATGCTGGGAAGGTAGTAGTAGTTGTTTCGGACTAGGAGATGGAAGTTGCCTCCCGTCATGAAGCTGAGGCCTAGAAAACGTATAATACATATCAAAATTGCGAAAGCGGTAGACAAGAGCTCTTGATTGACAAGAGAGTGGCATTGTAATGGAATTTCCAGATTCCAGACCGAGTTGATATCTTGAGTTGACAGGAGATCCGCTGAAAGAATTATCGGCGTCTCGACAAAGTAAGGCAGCCCCTATTTCAGCCACGGACACATTCCACAATACTTTGTTGGATTTTGCAGCAAATGATTGCAAAGAATAGTCTGTCCTCATGATTTTTAGACGCGGCTGAGCACTATCAGAGTTTGATTCTGCCAAATCATTGGCACTTTTGTCTTGTAAAGCAGTCTGTTCTATATCATTTGGAGAGGTAGATGGAAAATCCGATAAACTATAAGTACGTATAACTCTTCCAGTCAAAGCATCGACTTCAAACACCGTGCTTTTCCGAGATCCAAGTGTAACAGATCCATCCTCCGATATCAATGGTGTATTTTTTATGAAATCGTCGATGTTCATCCCCAGTTTCTGCATTGCATGGGACAGTCAGTTTGTAAGATGTACACAGCAGGCAATAGTGGCAGCAATTAACTTTTTTTTTTTTACAGTTAATAAGAAAAACAGCCAATGTGATCAGGATACTTCTCCCCAATTTCAGAAGGAGCAGAGATGACATTGAAAGTTTCATGGGTCTAAAGCATATAGATAAGGGAATTTTCCATATAAGTACAAATAGGAAAATGTGGAAATCCTTTTTACAACCTTAAATAGGCAAAGCAAGTCCAAGTTAAATCTTCAGGACGAAAGAAATACAGCCATTTTTTTGTCCTGAACAAAGCAACGTACTATGCATTTAAGTATTGCAAACTTCTTTCTTTCCTATCATAAACATGCTTTGCTTTCTTGGGTCAAGATCATCTGGCATAGAGAAACCTTTAAGCAACAAGGTATTTTACAGAAACAGCATTGTGCAGTAGCAAAAACAAGAATGCATTCATCTACTCTGTCTTACAAACATAGGAGAATAATATCTCTCCCAATGGTCAGTACAAGTTTTTGCCACAGTCAAGGCAGCCCTACCAACCTCAATTTAATGATGAAATAGCACAAGGAAGTGCTGAAATTAGCGATGTCCTTGTTTAGACAATTGGTCAAACAGTTGTTCTAATTAGACAAAACCTAAAAGGATCTCAATTTTTTTTTCACAAATAGAACTCTTAGCCATACCATTTTACCAAAGTGCTCGTTGTGCATATACAGCTCCCAGTCATCATCACCACAGTCAATAAAGTAACCACTGCTGGGTCCAGAAGAACTTTCATTCTCGTTATCTTGGTTAATTGGAGCCTGATATGAAGAGTGGATGGGAGGTCCTGACGTGAATGACCAGATCACCCTCCTAGAATCACTGTCCACCAAATGTATTGTCCCATCTAGGGCAGCAACTAGGGCAGTGTTATGATTTCTGTCCAAAAGTAGAAGCCATAAGCAAAGGCATGCGAAAAAACAGAGAAAGGGTAGAGTTATCTCCCCAATACAGAGGAGAATGGCATGGCAAGTCACTGAAAAATGGACTCAAACTGGTCACTAATTCATTACTAGCCATTGATAGCTTAAAGGCCAACAAGTCATATCAGAAGCAGAAGCTAGAATAAATTACACATCAAACCAACACAGTTAAGGAGACCTTATCAGCAGCTTCAACTTTTCAAGCACTAGTCATGAGTTCCAAATGGTTGAATATACATATCAAGTTTTTCCAAGTTCTTGGCAACATTTTATTACTAAGCTCCAAAGCAAAGCTGAATTTCGACTGATCCTATATGTCTGAGTCAGGAGTACACGAATCATGCGCCCATATCATGCATCCATTAGACCCTGATTTGCTACCAAAATGAGGAAGTAGATACTAGTAACGAGTCCCCACAAGACAAATTACCATCCAGAATTCTAAATTGATGTAAGTTGGACATCGATGAGACCATTTCTCAACTGACTTCAGCAGGTAGACAGCAAGAGGCAGGGACTTAGTTTTTTAATACATTAGTCACACTTCTCTGTCCCTTTCCGTTCTTCCCCTCATATGCAGGGTTTTTGTCCTTGCAAAATTCGATAACAAGACTAGGTGCCTCTAAACAAGCAACATAAGCAGTTTTTCCCCGCCACACCCGTGCACATCCGAAAACTTATACTCTGCTCAGACCCTATATTAACCAGCCGCATTATGCCATTTGACCATACAGATCCTAAGAAACTTTGGCAGAATTCCTTAATACCAAAGGAACCAAGCTCACATCCTAGTACATACTACATCGAATTGCCACTAAACTAAACTCACGCCATCGAAATCACGGCATGGAACTGCATATGCTCGACTGGTCAAACGATTTACAGCTCCAGGGCAAAAGACTGCTTCATTCGGACAGGAAAAAATTACAAATTTTTCTTCTTAAGCCAATCACGAAGCGAGATATTAGAGCCGAACAGTAGGAGACCAACTCACGGTTGAATAGACTTGAGCGATCTCACGGGCAAGCGAGTCAATCCCCTGTCCCACGGCCTCGGCACCGACACCTCCGAGCTCTCCGAACTCGAAACGACGGCGCTCAGCCCCAAGAACCAGCCGACGATCCACAACAACGCCCATAGCCGCTGCCGAATCCCGCCTCTCATGGATCGGACCCGAAAAGCCGACAAGACGACGAGATCGAGGGGGGGCAAGCGACCCGATAATCCAGCGGTCCCTCCTTTGTAGAACGAGGACCGCTGGAAGGTCTGGACAAACGGCAATCGAAGAAGATTCGAAGCTTCCCGTGGTCTCTGCAGGCTTGGGATCTCCGACGGATGCGGCTAAACCCAATCGCCCACCGGGTCACGCTTGGGATTCAGAGACAGCGGTGTCGTGCGGCGGCGATCCTCCGTTCAAACGGATCATTCGTTTGAGCCGACGATTCATTTTGTCTTTTTCTCTGCGTAGAAAGCTGTTTGGACGTTTACTTGGTTCAACGCCGTCGTTTTTGTTCTTTAAAGGGGCGTTGGTTTGTTTGACTGTGCAAGCTCGCTGGTAGCCCCCGGGTCGGGTGGGGGCTCCGAGCATGCGGTGTCGACCTGGTCCAGAGATTTGGACTCGATCACTCGTCTGCCGACCCGTTGAAGCACTTTGACTCGACTCGATGTATATGAGTCGGGCGGATGCAGGCAAGCAATTTCCTTCTTAGGGTTAAGCCAATCCATTAAGACTTGTTCGGGTTGAGATTCACATATCAATTAGATCTAATCAGGTCCAATATGAATCACCGATAATTCGAATATTTAAAATTTGTCACATTATTTAATTTGTTAATATAAATAAGCCCCGTTGTTTTCACTTTATAGACGATTATGACACTTCTTAGTTAATTGAGTGGACGAAAATAATCCGCGCATCAGATACAAGACTCTTTGTATTAGTCAAAAAAATGATATTTTACTCCATCACCTTATGTTTTGTTCCATTCGTTTTTTGTACGGATTCCATTTCCTCTTCTTTACTTACCGTTGTGCTCAAGCTGATTTTTATAAAGGGTTTTCTATAATGGATTTGAACATTGTCGATAATGATTGTTAATTAACATATTACAAATATAAAATAAGTTCATAGAAAGTTCACAGCTTTAACCAAACAATTTCTCTAAGAAATGCTTGAAGTAAGAATTGCATATTACAAGGAATTATTTCAAATTGAACTTTAAAGTAATATTGTTCAAAATTCTTCTAAATCAGAATGTCGATTATTACATCAACTAAAATGCTCGAATTTAAGATAATTCTCACAAGGAGCAACCAACGGGTAAACTACTATGATTTGAATATAAAAAAGATTAATTGATCCATATTAAATGTATGGTTTTCCTCTTTATCAATCATTAAGAGGAGGTCTAAGTGAGGACTATTTTGGACAATTAAATTTTAAGACATGTCTCAAGCTATTTAAGGGGTGCATATAGTGTGAGCCTTTAAATATGTTCTAATTATCACTAAATTTTATTTTTTATTAGGTCCATTTTGTTCCTTCAAAAAGCACATTTACAGCAGAAAATTGTGGTATTCAGACATGAATCAATTACCTCTAGATAGCACTTTACGCTTTGGATTTACTATCAGCTGAACATGAAAAGAGAGACTGTATGTTTTGTAATTGATTACACGTCCTATTTATCATTTACCTCAAACCATATACATCAGATAAAACATGCACGTATAGGTTTCCTAAATGGATATGTTTCATTCTGAAAAAAAAAAAAATGTTTCATAGATCTTAATATGCACGATGCCAAAATCGACCACCTTGCAAATTGTGGTCATCGACCCAGAGTTATTGTGAAGCTCGTTGTGATGAACCATTGTAATCACTGATTGAAGTACTCTAAAAAGGGAGAGCATTCCTCATCGAGTCTGGGGAATCGATTTGCGAAACAGCTGTCCCAAATCCTCGGGAGATGATCCGACGATCGCTTCCCAAAACCAACCATCGGGAGATGATTTGACGATCTAAGTCATCAGGGAAGACAAATTTTTTTGAAGAATTTGAATGTGCTCCTATTGAGTCATCTAAGCTGCAAGCACAACGCTCCAGAGCAAGATACACGAAATCCTGATCAAGCTCTGCTCCATACAACCAAATAACATTTGGGTCTCCGTCAGATGCTGTCGCACAATGTATTTCTTGTGAAGCACCACAGTGATGAGCTTGGACAAGGCACTTCACTGCGGCAGATTGACCCTCAGAGAAGCCATTGAGGATGATGGCGCCGTTACTTCCTTCATCGATTTCTGTATTTGATACAAAGAGTTCACCGATCCAATTCCCAGGAGCGACACCACAAACAGGTTTCTTTATGTTACATCCACACATCATCATTGCCCCTACTATTACCAGGCCCTGTCGTCTTCATTCTCTGAAGAGACATGCTCCTCCTTTCTGTCAAGACTTCCATTACTCTTGGAGAGTGTTTCAAAATTAGAATCGCCCTCATTACCACTCCTACTGTTACCGAGCCTGCCTTCCTTCTCTGAAGAGACTCGCTCGTTCTCTTAGTCGAGAATTTACTTCTCTTTCCAGGATCGTATGTTTCCTTTATCCAGCGAGGCACTTTCATTTTAAAATGACCCTTATCGTTGATCCTATTACTACCAAGCTCGTCTTCGATCTCCGAAGAAACAAGGTCATCCTTTTCATCTTCCATCACTCTCTATCGACTGGTGTGTTTTCTTCGTCTTGGAAGGCATCTTCAAATTAGGATCGCCCCATCATAGAGCTATTACAAATTCTGTCATCATTCTCTAAAGAACCATGCTCACCCTTGTTGTCAAGACTCTGGTTTTTCTTTCTCGACTTGCATTGTTTTTTCCTCTTGGAAAGAGCCTTCAAATGAAAATCTTGCTCCTAAGATTACCAAGCCCGCCTTCATTCTCTGGAGAGACGCGCTCCTCCTTTCCGTCAGGACTTTTGTTGCTCTATCCAATTGGAAAGTGTTTTCAAATTACAACGATCCTCACCACCTCTCCTACTGTTACCAACCCTGCCTTTGTTCTCTAAACAGACATGCTCGACTGCTCGTCCTTTTTGTCAAGATTTTCTTTTCTCTTTTTCCGGACACCTGTGTTTTCTTCATCAAGGGAGGCATTTTCATTTTAGGATGACCCTACCCATTGATCATTCTACTACCAAGCTCGCCTTCGATCTCTGAAGAGACGTGCTCATCCTTTTTGTCAAGACTTCTATCATTCTCTATTGAATTGTGTGTTTTCTTCATTATGGAAGGCATCTTCAAATTAGGATCGCCCTCATCGTAGCTTCCACGATTACTAAGCCTTCCTTCATTTTCTGAACAGACATGCTCCTCCTTTCTTTCAAGACTTCTGTTGCTCTTTCCAGACTCGCATCTTTTCTTCCAATTGGAAAGTGTTTTCAAATTAGAAACACCCTCATCACCACTCTTCCTGTTACCAACCCTGCTTTCGTTCTCTGTGAAGGAATTGGACGAGATGCTTTACTGTTATTTCTTACACGTATTTAAAGTACAAGGTAGCTAATGGTTTATAGAAAGCCATCAGCCAGAATAACTGTAATACAATAACTTTCCTAGCTACCGCCTTTATACATGGAAAGATAAAATCCTATATACAAAGAAAGATAAGATGGATTTGTCAGCTTTGGAAACTCTCGCAAGAGAGGCGTTCCATCGCGAATGCCGATCTTGGACCGTAAATGTAGAAACCGTTGTCGTGCAAGAGGCTTTGTTAGTGCATCCGCGAGTTGATCATGAGTGGACACGGGACTCACTCGTAATAGGCCTTTGTTGACCATGTCACGAACAAAATGATAATCAATGGCAATGTGTTTCAACTTAGAGTGAAAAACGGGATTAGCGCACATGTACATAGCACCAATATTATCGCAGTAGATGCTAGGTGTGGTCGAAGAAGATACTCCAAGTTCATGCAAGAGAGATTGAATCCATGTGAGCTCAGAAGTTGTCGTATCAACAGCGCGATACTCAGCTTCAGTTGATGAACGAGCAACAGATCTTTGCTTTCGAGAGCACCATGATATAGGATTCTGGCCAATATACACAATGTAGGCGGTTGTGGACTTACTGTCATCCGGATTGCCTGCCCACTCAGCATCAGAGAATGCTTGAAGCGATTGAGAGGGACTACTTTGCAAGTGTAGGCCATGATTAATAGTCCCTTGTCATAACTTTCATGACAATAATTGCGTAAAATATGAAGGCAAAAATTGTGCGTCCGACTGTGGGAATAAAGTCTCTCCCTTACTTCTTTGCAAGCAAAACTGGAAAAATTTGTTCTAAGTTAATCTCACTATTTCTTTAGGATTTGTTCCTACTACAAGAAATCAGAAGAAACTGTACTCCCGGTTGAAGAGACTTGACAAACCCAACGGCCAGGCGCATCAACACTCCATCTCATCTGTTCCAAGCCGACGCCGAATCACCGTTGCTCGGCCCAAAAGACAGCCAGTGAGGATCGAATGACAATGTCCAGAACACTCGATCAGCTCCAAACTACAGACTGCCCAATGAAACCACAAGGGACACTGAGGAGAGCCCAAAGGCACAGCAGCAACCAAAGGAAGCAACATCCGAACCTTCCTGCAATATCTGCATTATTGCAATGTAAAGGAAGAGCACAAATTAAGCGAGAAAGTTTAGTCAGGAGGACAACGATATTCTTCCAACCATTATCGATGATACATACAATACCCGACATATCAAGTTTGTTCAAACTTTTCATAGTATTTGACAACCTGTTAGTTCGACATGGTAACTATATGCGATGAGCCTTATATTCAATTAATCCTACGAATCTAGTTCCCTATTTAATAGTTCCATATTTAATCAAGTCTTTTGAGACCTCGGTCGGTCATTCTAATGGTGATGAGGGAACTTCCAATTAGAGCATACCGTTACTCTACTGCCTTCAATTTAAGAAGTCACAATTTTCCCTCAGCTTGAACTTTTCGACTTGCCGGTTGTGGACTCAGCTTTACACTGTTTCACCGCATTTTAGGTAAATCACCAGACATTTGTTTTCGACACTATCAATAATGTATCTGTTGTTGGCATACATGAATATGAAATTTATAGTTCTTATGTGAATTAAATGCTCAGCTTTCCCAAAGTTCTGGCAAATTTGGCATGGAAGACATCCATTTGGTTAACATTGACATCAAAATTGAGAACAACACAATGGATATGTGACATCTATACTGGAAGCTGAGCGCCAAACTCGCCCAATCAAACATGTTCAGCTATGGTGGTGTTTGTTTTCTTTTGCGTCACTCGTTTGGACACCTCCATGACTGAGGCAAAAGAAAAGGACACCACCAAAGCTGAACATGTCTTCTGTCGCGCGTGTTTGACGCTCAGCTTCTGTTATGGATGCCACCGGGACAGGTCTCAATTTGATGTCACAGACGTTCAATGAGGCAAAAAAAAAAAAAGACAACTAAAGATATCCACTGCACGCAAAGGTTCACGGCCTGCAAGACAGACATAGAGATCAACAAAAGACCCATTATCGATCATATCAATCAAATCACCATTTACTGATTGCATTCGCGAATTAAAAAATAAAAGAGAACGTATACTAATTTTAGCAAAATGGAAAAAGATCTATGTTCTTATTACTATGTATATGATAATATCTAATTGATTTCATGGGAAAAAACCTAAGAGCTAGTGACATCCTTAAACTATGAATGCATTGGCCTAACCAGAGTATAAGGTAGTGGCATATTCTATTCAAAGGAGAGTTCATGAAGATAGTGCATCTGAGTCAGTCATGTGAAACATATGTAGGCAACTCGATTTTAGGTGTGACCGCAATAAGCTTTAGGTGTGACCACAATAAGCAAGATACTGCATTGATTCGTGCACTTCAAATCAGTTAACATCAGGGAAGACTCTGAAGAAGCTGAAAGCCGCAATTAGAGCGCGCTGGAGCAAGACACACGGATCCTGGTCGGACTCCACTCGATGCACCCGAACAGGTCGGCATTTCACCGCAGCAGGTCGACTGGACACGGGGTTTCACCAATCCTACGCTCTTCAAAGCCACCATCGCCATCAGGAGGAGGAAGGTTATTGCGCTTCACATCATTGCTCCTCCTACTGCTGTCAATGTCAAGCCAGCCTGCCTTCATTTCCTGAAGAGACACGGTTCTCCTCCTCTCTGTCACGACCTCCATTCCTCTCTCTTCGCAGACTTAGCGGTCGTGTTCTTCCAAACTCGACATGTATTACACAAGGAAAAATAAGGAGAGTTCCAAGGAAAACAGAAGAACGCGGTCGGAAAACGGAACGGCCAGCGCCTCCATTTGAGATTATATCTCTCCCTTCTTCGAAGCCAGATTATGCTGATGGAATCGAGGCCTTAGATCGCCCGGAGAGGGCAAGGGCTGGGGGGAGGAGGCCGAACGAGATGTTCGGGTTTTCTTTTCACCGCTTAGGGTTTCTTCCTTCTCTATTTAACCGTGTTTCGAATCGGACCCGATCCGATTGGCTCCGCTTTCCCCCCGGGTCGGTCGGGTTCTAATTCGGGCCGGGCGGTTCTTTTTCTTCACTTTCCTAGCTTTTGGAGCGTACAAACCACCATTAGATTGCATGAGTTCATGACAATTAGGCCGCAACTTACCGAAGCCCATGTCTTCACTCGCGTATGCTTTTTATTACATCGACGTGCTCAATCGTAGTCTAGAAATTTTTTCAAGTCATCGTTATTTCACAAGAGGAACAAAAAAGTAAAATGCGAATAATGTGGATTTCGCGTTTAATTTGTTCACACGCGGTTTACTATGACGACGAGGCTCATGTATATCAAAGTAAAATGGGAACAATATGGACTTACTTGTTAATTATCATCACTAAGCACGATCACTCTGACATGCTTATCGCTCTTTCATCATCATAACGTGCTAGGTGTAGTACGACGAGGAATGATGATAGTGAGATTGTTAGATTGACCCGTTTGGCGAAAAATGCATTCCTAAAACTAGTCCTGGCATGGGAAAAAGTATAAAGGCTCATGTCCATTTTTCTCTTGTCTGATGAGACTGAATGGGAGTCTCACCATTTCTCAAGATTCGACTAGTTTGATTTATCGGGTAAGTTTGCCCGATACTTTCTCACAAAGAAAAGAGTTGAATCTTCATCCGCGAAGGCCAAGCACGTTTGACGTCAATATAGCACAAGTGAATAGACACTGAACTTTGACCAAAAAAAATAAAAAATAGACACTGAATAGATTTAGGCCTTTGTATTTTCTAGGCTATGTGGTATTATACCCTCTTTGTTGATTTGTACATAGTGAACAGGTTTTTCTGAGGTAGGAACCACCGGGATGTCTTGTTAGTCATCTACATAATCTAAGCAATGAATGATCACACCAACTAACCGGCTATTAATCGTGGGGTTTAAGTTGAAATGGACATTAAAGTTGATATTGGTTGAAATTCTTGAACTTGGCAAATAAGTTCTTTTAGAGTTTAGAGTAGAATACATCGAAAGAACCTCAACACAAGCATCATACTATTCTGATTCTAACGCCATTTAGTACAACAATTTAAATACGCTAATTATTGCTCGATTTTGTTTTGGATTAACTCCATTCTATTACTTCGAAAAGAACATTTCCAGCAGAAATTGCAGTATGTGATATCGGAGGCTCATAGATAATAGATCAACTGTTCTGAAAATTCTGCTTTCTCTCTTAGGCATATTTTAGGCATGAATCAGTCGCCTCAAGATATCAATTAACGCATTGGACTTATTATAACCTACCCATGAAAAGAGAGACTTGATGTTTGTAGCTGATCGGACATCCTAATAATCGTCTCTCACATACCTTATATGTATCATACAAACATGTCCATACAGGTTTAATAGATGTATATGCTTCCAAGTGTGTAATGACATCTTTTATGCGATGCCAAAATCAACCATCCTGCAAACTGTAGTCATCGACCCGAATTGTTGCGAAGTGCACTGCTGATAAACCGTTGTGATCACCAGTTGAAATACTCCGGAAAGGGAGAAGGCTCCTTGTCTTTGCAGCACATGGAGACGAATCTGTACGTTTCAATCAAGAGTCTGGGGAATCGTTTTGCGAAATAGCTGTCCAAATCCTCGGGAGATGATCCAACATTCTCCTGCCACAATCGACCATCAGTGCGATATCGTATATGGGCCACAAACTCACACTATTGCTCGCCGATACATTCAATTTATAGGCCTTGCCGAGATTCAGCTGCAGTAATCATGTATTTCTTTACAGTGATAGTTCAGCGCAGGACAAAATAGATAGTTAAACATCGAATATGAAATAATGACTCAATGTATTGGTGATAATAATGTAATCAGTAATGTCCATGTCATTATAGATGCAAAATTTTCCTGCATTAGTTGCACTGGAAAGTAGAAACACACCTGAATTTCTGGTGGAAGTTCTCTGTAATGGCTAAACGTGTTTCGCACAATTCGCAATAAGTCTTCGACTCTTTTAAACTCGTAGGCCCTGAACCTACGCATGTGCTTCATGAATTCACAATCTATCTTTTCTTTCCATTCCTTGTCGAAAACACACTGAGCAATGCTCTCCAATTTTTCTGGAAGATCAGAACTATTTCCCCAAGCTTTTGAATTCACCCAGTCACTAATGTCTCGGAGAAAGGACAGTCTCGTCTTTGAATCCCAAAACAGTGGATGGTGAAGCACCTCTAACGCCTTTGGCCTGCCAGATATTAGAAGAGTTCAGAATGCAAATGTCTTTGTTGTTCGGCCTCAAGAGATCGACCGACTTCAGTAATTCACAAAGTATCTTTGATGAATAATCGGAATGCGAGAATAATATTTCTGACCATCCTTTAATAGCAAGAAAAATAGTTACAACCCTGAGAAATTCAGTCCCCTAAATTTACTTTTGGAATGATTGGGGGTGGAACATGTAACTATCAATGGCATTTATGGTTCAATGTTGTTTGGTCGTTGTACTTCTAGAAGGAACGGATACACGGAAGATTTGAGTGCTACATGGAATTGAGAGTCGATAAATGACTGGCACAAAGTCCATCAATGGATAAAAAGAAAAAGAGATCATGCACATTACATGGCCGTACTCTCACCTCAGGTTAGGATCGGGGTTTAGTAAACGAGCGAACAAATCTGCGGCTTCTGGCATAAATTCCACCGGGGACAAGTCCATTGTGTTCTCCTCGATATTACTATTGCCCTTTAGACTGTCTCGAAATGGATGTCTTCCACCAGTGACGCAAAAAAACAAGATACGACCAAGACCAAATGCATCGACTGAGCTTGTCTGCTGGTCAGGACAAAGTTGTTCAGACGCTTGCAATCCCGATCTGCCACAATCTGCAAGATAGAAATCGGGTATTTGCATTTGTTAAAGAGCCATTGTCGCTCAGACAGATACAGAGGTGGCAGTACTGATTCTCAACAGTCAATCAAAAGAGATGGCGGCAGAAACTGTCAGATCTCCAAAATCATACCACAACGTAGACAGCAAAGTTTCAATATAAGGTCTTCTTTAAAAAAATAAAAATAAAAATAAAAATAAAAAAGATAGCTCTTACAGCCGAAATTATATGGCTGAAGTTTTAGTATCACCTAACAGATTCAGACCTCCATGGATCAATCTTAAATGCAAAGAAGATCGAGGGTCCAGGTAAAGCTGTGAAAAGCACTTACCAGTGACATGATATTCTGAGGAAAATGTATCCCCATGGAGGAGTCTACTAATGCCCATATCAGATAACTTGGCACATAATTCCTTAGTAATCAAAATATTTTGAGGCTTTAAGTCTCCATGAATTATTCTTAAGCGATGCAAATGGACGAGCCCTGAGACCACTTCCCTATATGATAACATAGAGTAGATGTTAGGACTTAAACCAACAAGACATCTGAACCAACCGATGTTTCCCATTAATTAGACGTTCATGATCAACGAAGGCAAGTGTGAACAAGGTGGTCGTGTGCCCTCTACCAATAATTGATTGACCAGCAGCTAGGAACAGAAATCCTACTTGAAGGCATTGGTTGATAGTTATACCCGATTGACAGAAACTTCTCTAACACAAACTGAAATGAGACAAGGTAAAATGATCAAGACGACAGAGGAGAAAAAATAATTATTAGGACTGGCTTTAAAAGAAAAACTTGCAAAGGTATTGAAGTATTGTTTAACATGGCTTGACAACGGGTCTAAAATGCTCTTTATATTCATGTGGTCTCCCTCCACCTATCAGTTTAAACTTTTGGATTGGACTTTCTAACAAAAATATATTTTCGTATTATGTCAATTGTCCCAAGAAGCTGGGTGGCAAATTTTAGATGACACGAGAGAACAACTCAAATTCACGGGGAGAAACCCAAATCTGGAACAACACGGGACGACTAACTCAAAACTGATACTACATTACCCTTCTACAAAAGCCAGTTGTTTCATATTGAATCGAATTTAAACTACTTTGGCAAACATGAAATGACAATGAAGACAGAGATGAACGCGGTAACCCAATTTGAATTGCCACCCCTGTGAGCCAAATTTAGTCAAAATGGGAACTCTCACTTTATCACTAAATGGTTACTAACTGAGTATCATAGTAAGAAACCTTTGAGTTCAGGCTAGATAGAAACATTGGCCTTAAATTGCTACCTGTGAACTAATTCAATGCCAGCAAAAGAAGAGGACTAAAGGACTCAGTTTGATCGCGGCATGGAGATTGTCTCCGTCAACATGCTTGATATTCAGGTAAAAGTAATACCTAGGCAAGCAAGCACAAAATACAATAAGAAGTCGGCAACAGTTGATTTTAACAGTGCCACCAGAGCAAAATACTTTAGTAACCTCTCAGTTCAAACCATTTTTTCGAATGTCACGCCATAAAATTTACCTCATCAGTTTGAGTAACAAAGGTGAGGGATGGCCATCTTCACTCCACAAGTCAACATCCTGCATTGTCCCCTCAACTAAACCCAAATGCATCTTGTATTCAACAATAGCATTTGATGCTGGATCATGAGGGAAGACAGATTTCACTGAAGAATTTGAATGTGCCCGTATTAAGTCATCTAAGCTGCAAGCACAACGCTCCAGAGCAAGATACACGAAATCCTGATCATACTCTGCTCCATACAACCGAACAATATTTGGGTCTCCGTCAGATGCTGTCAGAGACTGTATTTCTTGTGAAGCAACAGAATGATGAGCCTGGACAAAGCGCTTCACTGCAACAGATCGACCTTCATAGAAGCCCTCGAGGACGATGGTGCCATTACTTCCTTTAGTGATTTCTGTATTTGATACAAAGAGTTTACCAATCCAATGCCCAGGAGTGCCACCACCAACAGGCTTCTTTAGGTTCATCCACGCATGATCCTGGTCCATACTATTATTAAGCCTGCCTTTATTCTTGGAAGAGACATGCTCCTCCTTTCTGTCAAGACTTCCACTGGTCTTTCCAGACTCACATATTTTCTTCATCTTGGAAAGTGTTTTCAAATTACAATCAACCTCACCATTAGGATCACCCACATCGTAGCTCCTATTACAAATCCTGTCATCATTCTCTAAAGAACCATGCTCCTCCTTGTTGTCAAGACTTTGGTTTTTCTTTCTAGACCAGTATTGTTTCTTCTTCTTGGAAAGCACCTTCAAATGAGGATCACCTTCATCATTGCTCCTACGATTATCAAGCCTGCCTTCAATTTTTAAAGAGACATGCTCCTCCTTTCTGTCAAGATTTCCGTTGCTCTTTCCAGACTCGCATCTTTTGTTTATCTTGGAAAGTGTTTTCACATTACAATCACCCTCACCACCACTCCTACTGTTACCAAGCCTGCCTTTGTTCTCTAAAGAGACATGCTTGTCCTTTTTGTCAAGATTTTCTTTCCGCTTTCCAGACTCCTGTGTTGTCTTTATTAAGCAAGGCATTTGCAATTTAGAATGGCCCTTACCATTGCTCCTACTTCTACCAAGCTTGCCCTTGATCTCTGAAGAGACATGCTTGTCCTTTTTGTCAAGATTTTCTTTTCTCTTTCCAGACTCCCGTGTTGTCTTTATCAAGCAAGGCATTTGCAATTTAGAATGGCCCTTACCATTGATCCTACTTCTACCAAGCTTGCCTTTGATCTCTGAAGAGACATGCTCGTCCTTTCTGTCAAGACTTGCATCACTCTGTACTGACTTGTGTTCTTTCTTCATCTTGGAAGGCATCTTCAAGTTAGGATCCCCTTTGTCGTAGCTCCCACAATTATTAAGCCTGCCTTCGTTCTCTGAACATTTGGCTCCTCCTTTCTGTCGAGACTTCGGTTGCTCTTTCGAGACTCGCGTCTTTTCTTCCATTTGATAAGTGTTTTCAAATTAGAATCACCCTCATCACCACTTCTCCTGTTACCAAGCGTGCCATTGTTCTCCGAAGAGAAGAGACATGCTTGTCCTTTTCATGACTTTCACCTTCAATAATCGCTTAAAATATAAAGGCAGCAAGTGGGCGTCGGACTGTGGGAATAAAGCCTTTCCCTTACTTCTTTGCTAAGCAAAACTGGAAGAAATTGTTCTAAGTTAATCTCACTAACTCTTCAGGAGTTGTTCCTACTTTATCACTAATTCATAAGAAATCGGAATAGATTATACTCACGGTTGAAGAGACTTGAGAATCCCATGGGCAAGCGCATCAACACTCTGTCTCTCTGCTCCGATCCGACGCTATGCCGACTCGGCGTTGCTCGGCCCAAAAGACAGCCGGCGAGGATCAAACAACAACTTCCACAACACTCGATCAGCTCCAAACTACAGACTGTCTGATGAAATCACGAGCGAGACTGAGGAGAGCCCAAAAGGCTCAGCAGCAACCAAAGGAAGGAACATCCCAACCTTCCTGCGATCGCTGCTTTATTGCAATGTAATTAAGGAAGAGCAAACATAAAGAGATAAAGATTACTTAGGACGATGATGAGTGTAACATCCTGATTTCTGGCTCACCAGTTTAAGACGTAGAGAATAACATTTGGACATGTTATTCCATAACATCTGATGGACTTGAGCTATGAATTATAGTCCGATGAAGACTATTGAACCTTAAAGGATTAAGAGCCAAGTATTGGGCTGTGATATCCCGAATTTTAACTGTTTGGATTAATCAAAGGACGATTGTCGAAATTCAATTGGAAACAGGGATGGACTTGAGCCATGAATTATAGTCCGATGAAAAGTATTGGACCTTAAAGGATTAAGAGCCAAGTATTGGGCTGTGATATCCCGAATTTTAACTGTTTGGATTAATCAAAAGACGATTGTCGAAATTCAATTGGAAATAGGGATGATCGGATTTTTAGTTATATTTGTGCAAAAATAAAAGAAAGAAAAGAAAAGAAGAAAAAGGGGAAAGAAAAGAGAGAAAAGGAAGAGGGCGGGGAAAATAGAAGGCGAGGCCGTCGCTCGCGGGTTTCGAATCGCGGACCTCCCCTGTCTCGTGCGCGTCTCGTGCGCCTACCACTCGGCTAAAGCGTGACTATTGAGATAACAACGCCAAATGGTTTATTTAATGGAAATGGTGCACGAGTAAGGGAGGAGGGGCAACCAGGGCAACCGAAGTCGCCGCCTCCAAGTTTCGAACCCAAGACTTCGGACCGTTTGTCTTATTCCCGGATACCACTCGGCCGAGGCGCGAGTGGTGAGATTAAAGCGCCAAAATTTATATTTAAAGGAATCGGCGTGCTATGGACGCCGTCGTTTTAAGTCAACAGAGACGACTTCAATTTTCACAGACAAACCCTAAATTTTCAGTTAAAAGTCTGTAAGCCGAAAATTAAGGACCGAAGAGACGTTTCGAACATGGGCCGAACCAACGGGCCTACTTTCTATTAATTTCGGAATTCAAGAGGGCCTAAAATATGAAATGACCGTTTTGCTCCCGAAAGCCCATTTTAGGCCCAAAGAAAGAACCCATTGGATATTAATCCCATTGGGCCCGCAAAAATTCAAGCCAAGCCCACGTGAATAGTGCAGCTCGTGAATAGTACGGAATGAATAGTGCCGAGGGTGAAAATTACCCTTTTGCCCTTCTTGAAAGTAGGATATTTTGAAGATTGTTCTAATGGGCTAAAGATAAGCTTAATTAAAGCTTTTTGTCTTTCTTTTCTTCTTATCCTCCCCCCTTGGCCAAATCATCCCCCTTGCCTTTCTCCTTGTCCCTTTCTTTCATTGTCTCATTTAATTGGATAAAGTTGTCTTGAATTCAAGAAGACAAAATTGGGATATTTTGGAAAATTGCATTATTGAGAATCAATAATGCAATCTTGAATAAAGTATAGCAAGACAACACACTCTCTCTCTCCTTCACTTTCCACTTTCTCTCTTTCACTCTCTCTTTCTTCTCAAAATTTGTAGCTCCCTCCTTTCTCCCCCATTTTCACCCCTTTTCCTTTTTGTTTCACATCGTTCACCTTGCCGCCGCGCTACCCAAGACGTACTTTGAAGCCGTGCCCTTGCCGCCGACGTTTAGGCCGTCGTCGCCAAGCTGTGTCGCCGCGCCGAGCCCATACCAAATCGCCGTCCGCACGCCGCGCCGCGCCGCGCCGAGTCGAGTCGCCGTTAATACCCATTTTCCGTCTACGCGCCGTCGCCGAGCCACCACCACCATCGTCTTCGCGTCGTCGCTGCCATCGTCGCCGTAATAGCCGTCGCCGTTAAACGGTGAGTTAACCCCCTAATCCTTGATTAGGCTACTAATTGCACTTAGGATTAGTTTAAGGTGCAATTAGACTTTTAACTATGGTTAATTTGGCTAAACTATAGTTGGGTTAAATTAACCTTGGTTAGGTTAATAGACTATGGTTAGGTTAGTTGACCTTGGTTATGTTAGTTAATCATAGTTGGGTTAGTTAATCACGGTTGGGTTAATTAACCACGGTTAGGTTATTTAACCATGGTTGGGTTAATTAACCCGGGTTGAGTTAATGGTTAGAATTTTATGCTGATTATGCTGGGCATGTTTATGACGAGGTTGGCCGTAGAAATAACTTTCCATGTGCCTAAAATGATTTTAGTAGAAAATAATGTATTTTTAATGCGTCATTGGTAATTGATGTGACGATGTGCTCGAATGCTGAATTTTGTGTTATCGAATAATCCACTAGGCTTGAAAAGTGAGGCATGCAAAGTTTGGCATAAAAAGCACATCAGTGTGATCACGTGCGAATTTTATTGTGAAAATGGCAATATTTGATGTGTGAGTATGATCATGGCCTGAGTACGGAAAATGTGGCATTTTCATGATAGTTTGATGAAACCTACCCTGAGGCGTGTTTACGCGGGGTTAAGAATCGAGCCCGAGGCGTTTTACGCGGGCTACCCTGATGCGTGTTGACGCGGGGTATAGTTGAGCCTGACGAGGCCAACTGTCACACACCTGAGGCGTGAACCTTACGCGGGTTGTGGTGACTTCGCACACCTGAGGCGTGAACTTTACGCGGGTTGTGACGACGAGTTATGGCATGAGCACGTTTCATGAGTGCATTGGTTAAATAGAAAGAAGAAATGAGATTGTATTTGATTACATGCCTTGGCTGATACGTTGTTTTAGTATGCGATTATAACTGATAACATGCAGGCGTGTGCATGTATCAAGGCAAGGTAAGAATGGCTGTGATTTGTTGGTTGATCGGTGAGTGAGTTGCTCGAACCTGCATTAGATGGCATGCTTAGGGATGCTCTGGGTGAATTGGTATCCTACGCGAGGCTTAGGCGGTTAACTTACTGAGATTTTATCTCACTCGTTGTTGTTAACCATTTTTTAGGACCTTAAGCTGGAAAGTCGTCAAGTGCAGTTGAAGGTGCCTTTGCGTAGAGGAGATAGGTTAACCCGAACCTCGATGTGAGGACTTGTAATTATACACTTCCCAGGGTTAACCAGTTTATTAATAAAATATGTTTTGGTTTAGCTGTTTTCCTGCTATCCCTGCTGTCGGGTGGTTATTTTCGCTTCCGCACGCGTAAATCAAAAGATAAAATGAATGGGTCGATGACGCGTCCTGAGACGTCGCATTTCTAATGACCCAAGAGAAGAAAAACATCGGGATGGTTGCGTGCTCAAAGGCCGGGGCGTGACAATGAGTTTCTTACGACCATTGTCGAACTGAAAAGGGAAAGATTATAGGACTAAAGGTGGTATAATTGATGCACACTTGGGTCCTACCGGCCCAATAATGCTAAACATAAAGAACATCACTAATTATCACCGCTAAGCGCGAACACTCTAACATGCTTATTGCTCTTTCATTCTCCTTACGAGTTAGGTTAAGTGCGATGAGAAATGATGATGATAGTGAGAGTGCTTCCGAGAAATAACAGAGATTATCGGATCGACCCGTTTCGCGACAAAAGCATTCATAAAACTCGTCCTGGCATAGAAAAAAGGTATAAATCTTGGGTTCATTTTTCTTTTGTGGGACAAGTTTGCACGATACACTCTCTCTGAGAAAAGAGAGGAATCTTCGTCCAAGAAGACCAAGACTTACAACGGGCCAAAAGAAGAAGAAGAGGAAATGATTGGGGTTCTGGTTTGACTTACTAGTTGACTCTAACCATACAAATGGCTTCATATGTCAGCCAGGAGAATACTGAAGGAGCACGTCTGACCCGAATCTAGCACAAGCGAATAGACACTGACCAGATTGAGGTGAGGCCTCTGCATTTCCAGGCTATGTGGTATTTACCTTCTTTGCTGATTTGTACATAGTATGTAAGTGTTTCTTCATCTGATTTTAAGTACTAGGAACCATGGTGAAGTCTCGTTAGTCATCTTTAATCTAAGCAATGAATGATCACACGAACTAATCATCTGTCAATAGTGGGGTTAAATTAAAATGGACACTAAAGTTGATGTCGATTGAAATTCTTGAACTTCCGCAAGTTTCTTTTTAAATTTTAGAATAGGATACATAGAAATAACCTCAGCATAAGCATCATGATATTTTGTCGATGAAACATAAAATACCCAACATTTTATGTTTGTCCTAACTTTTTGAAGTATCTGACAGCCCGTTAGTTTGACATGGTACCCGTGTAAGATGAGCGTTATGTTCAATTAATCCTAAGACTCTAGTTCCATATTTAATCAACTCTTTTGAGACCTTAGTCGTCCTAATGGTGATGCGTGAACTTCCAGTTTGAGCATATCATTACGCGAATGCCTTCAATTTGAAAAACCGAAGTCGGCACCATTTTCTACCAGCTCGAACTTTTTGAACTGCAGTTGCGGACTCAGCTTTACATTGTTTCGATGGCATTTTAGGTAAATCACCGGAGATTTGTTTTCGACAATGTCAAGTATGTATCTGTTGTTGTCAAATAGGAATGTGAAGTTTATAGTTCTTATATAAATTACATGCTCAGCTGCCCAAAGTTCCGGCGAATTTGGCTGAGTCCGACTCTGACTCAATTAGCCTGAAAAAATAATGAGGGCAAGATCCACATGTACACAGTTGACAAGAAAGTGAGAGCTATGGCTGCAAACAAGTATGTCCAAAGGAAGAACACTGAACACTTCTCTTGACCCACATCAAAGAGCTGGGTCATTGTCCCTGCAAATTTCACAAACTCTCAGCAGCTTTCTTGAGAAAATCAGTAGCATGAAAATTCTTAGTGAACTAGCCCTACTTTGGTTGAATTACACCCACACTCCTATGTTGAGCTCTCCATCTGTATGTTTCCGAATCAAGATTAATTTTAAATACTCGTTTTACAATCAAGATTCAGTCTGTGTTGCTCGATTGAAAATGTAGTAGTGCAAGTGACTAGCTGAGTCATGTTTCAACTCCAGAAAAATTGGACAAAGGTCCAAGAAAACTGCATTGCTTCACATACCGCATCAAATTTCCTCTGGGCATGAAACTAATAAAGTTGACTTAAAGATAACCTTTTATCTGACTGCCTTTTTCCTTTTCCTTTCTCTTTGGAGAAGTAACTTAGCTATACTTACCGATATTCATGGCTGGTGGGAGTGTGAACTGAACCATCAAGACATAGTGATACAATGGGTCAGATGCCAGAAAGCCAAGCTTGCTGGCACCCTTCACGACTCTGATGCCAATCACCGGAAGTATCACATAACGAACACAAATCACCCCAGCGATAGCCCATGGTCTGATTCTCGAAGAGCGTAAACCTGTTCACCCACAGCGATTGATCAGTGAACTCCAAAATGTCTGTTTGAGAGAAAATGGAGGGTCAAGAAAGTCTTGCCTTGAGTGAGGTTGCCTCCTAAGATAAGTGTGATACAAGGAATTGTCCCATCCCTGCTTCACAGATTTCAGTTTTAAGGCCAAAATCATTGAGATAAAACTAAGGTTTGCAGAAGTCGCAATTCATCAGGTTGATCTTTCTTACCCTAGTAGTTGAATAGTGTCCTGTATCACATGAAGGGGTGCATTCTCACCGATTATGAGGTTCTTCAAGAATGTGATTGCCCCGACAATGAATCCAACTCTCTGTTCGCATAGAGAAAAGTGTCACTTCATGTCCTTTAAATAGAAAACCTTACGCTTTGCAAGCATAATGCTGGAGAATATCGACGAAACTCTCTGCAGCAAGTGTAGGAGGCGACATTAGCTCCACCAGCACATGGTGAAGAGGTTCTCTAACTTTATTCCAGAGTGATGTATTGGTCTTATTCGAATCCCCATGTGAAATCTGAAATACAATTGCTCATGAAAATAGAGCAACGACAATGTAACTTTTCTTGCGCCACAAGTCCAATGGGAAAGAAAAGAATGAGTCTCACAGCTTGCATTTCTGCATCTTCACTAGCCTTCGTCCATTGCACACTAACAATAGTTTGTTGTTCTCCATCTTTTTCCTCGAGAAGACGTGTTTCTGAACCGGCATTTGGGTCCATGTTAGGCGCCTTTGAGGCCTCTTTGGCTGCTTGAAGCGCTTTATACTTCGTGAACGATGTTCGGATTAGTTGGTTAGTGTAAGTCTAGATGTAGAAACCACCAAGCTGCTTTGACACCAGAGAAGAAAGTACACTCAAGTCAGTAGTCGTACACTGGCGCATTATAGACTCAATGTAGCTAAAAACCAGAAATATGAATTTGAGGCATCATTTGATCACGTTGAGGAGGGCGAACAATGAAAGAACATATTTACTACACATCCCTGATCTGCTTTTAACGAGAAATCAATTTTCATTTGATAAATGATTTAAACATACAAGGAAGGGAACATACCACCATCGAGAAAGATGCGTATGAGAGTCCAGCTGAGCGGCAAGCATTCCAGTCACCAAACAGGCTACTGCCCTCTTCACAGACTGCCGGGATTACCATGAGGGGTAGATTTCCCAAGTTTCCTAACGGCAATTAATTAAGTAAACAATAACAACCCAATTATTCTTTCAATTCGTGTGAAAGGACGATGCCAAGGAACCAGGTCATCATATTTCTTAAGACAGGAATACCTGTCGAACAAGCGGCAATGATCAGACCCTCTAGGTGAGTCATTGGTTTCAATACTTTTACGAGTATCCATCCAAGAACCCCTCCAACGAGGAAGGAAATTCCAATGTTAATGGGCATAAACCACCTTGCAACAAAATTTGAACAATTCAGAACAGTTAAAGAACCAATAGATCAAGAACTTTATAGGCTCCACAAACGGCTCTCAACAAACTGTGACAAAATAAAATCCAATATGCACCTTCTACTTGTATAAGGAAAGGAATGACGACAAAACTTGCTAGCAGCGAGAAAATGCAAGATTGCCTAACCAGGAGATTATATCCTGAAGAGCAACTGTCTTGGTCAGGCTGGCGAAAATTAGCGAGGGGGTGAAGGCGATGAACACTATCTGCATTCAGCACAAAAAATTAGCCAACAATGAAACATTGCAGACTCTTAGAACACAGAGTTACCGCTTTAACTCTTCCAACTGCTAATTTTTTCAGCTTCTTACCTTGTTCAGGGCCTTCCTAGTATCTGCAGGGAGAAGATTGCAGCGACCAGTCGCCATAAAAGCTCCCATTACACAAATGATGAGAACTTGCAGAACCGGCATCGAAGCCACTTTGAACAATTACCAGAAACCCATCTCTTCTTTTTCCCCCCTAAACTTGCTGATACTTGATACTAGTGTTGAGCCCTCAGGTTCTTGCTTCTGACAATTGTTCGCCCTGGCCTTTTATGTACAAGTAAACCGCCAGTCATTCTTGTCTAGGAGCAGAAAGGCTAAATTGGGTTGGAAATTGAGCAAATGGTTCCAGAGTTTTGCTGGCAACGACATGCTTCAAGAGATAATGTGACGCTGGAAATGCTTTGCTAGGAATTAAATGGATCAAGAACCAACCAAATGAGGGCATCATCACTTCCTTTGTCTGTGCTCACAGTCTGGACCAAACGGTCAAAACTCAAGAGTCAACATTGTCTCTCCCTTTTCTGTTTCGGATACATGCACTTCATTCATACAAAACGAAGATGCGACAAGAAATAGTTGGACCTCTGGTCTCGACTAAAGCCTTATGAGCTCGACCATGTCGGACTGTTAGAAAAATAATATCCAAGTACCAATGCAATCACTCAATTACCATACTGATAATCTAGGTTGATTTTGTTTTGAGTTAGAAAGTCGTCGACGATATCATCCTGCCACAACTTGTTCATTAATAGGTGGTCAATGTCGCGAGCAAACTGGGGGCCTCATTTAGTGGCGCCCAACTTGTACATTGTAGTGTGTAGGTAATCTGCGAACAGTTGGGACATGTCTCAAGTATGATATGACATTGGTTAATGTCGTATTCCAAATCAGAGTTGCAGAGCCTAAGATCACCATTGCCAATGTGTTCATCGTCCCCAAATTTGCCTAGACCTTCTATTATTCAATGGCCTAATTACAACCCTCAATTTGAACTCCAATCACAATTTTATTCTAAACTTTTTTTCCCATAATAAATCCCAACTTTAGGTCTAGTTTCAATTCTGCCCTAACTTTTCGTTGTCTCATAAAAAGTTGAGTCCTAATTCTGCTCTCGTAACCATCTGTCCAAAATTTCTTGTTGACAAACGATAGATGGAAAGCTCCCGAGCGCAAGTTGTTTGAGTGTCCAAAGCCAAGTGTCTTGAGTGCAAGCTCTCGGACCACGATAGGTGGAAGACTCCCGAACATGAGAGATTGAAGATTGAGCGCAAAATCGAAAATCCTTGAGCGAAATGAAAGTATGAACCTCTTAAAAGTAAGATCAATTGAAGACAGCCAATCCTAATTACTCCAGTTTTTTTACCCAAATTTCAGATTGGAATTCATCTTCAAGAGTGAAAGTCGGACGTGTCCCATCCAAATGCTAGCGAGTCCAAGACTTGCCGGACTCATGGTTGGGCCTGAGGTGAAGAATAAATGGGAGGCCCAGATGTGAATGACCAGATCATCCACCTGAGATCACGGCCCAGCAAATACATAGTCCCAGAGAAGAGAGCACTCAGAGCAGTATCCTGATTCCTGGCCAAAGATCATGCAAAAGAAAGAGAGAGAGAGTGGTAAAGACTCGATCTCAGTCGTGTCTGAGCTCTAGCAAGACGGAAAAGTAACGAGTAATAGAGAAGTTGCTAATTCTTGATTCTTGCCTTTTGCAAGTGAAACGACTTAATTTATTACACATGCGCAAACGCAAAACTTTGCAAATGGAGAATTTTGTATGAGCTACAAAATTGATATTTCAGGATGTGTTACGTGTGCATCAAAGTGGGAATTGCTATTTTTCGAAAGGATATAGTATTATCGCAATTCGATCGAAAGGTTTAGGAGCCGATCGGACTTTGTACATAAGGATTAGAACCGTAAATGCATTATACTTTCCATTTCTTTTCATTTCAAGGTTGTGAAATACATGAATGTGTTTTCTGACGTATTTTAGTTACTTATCGATCCATACTTTTTCATACCCAAAACCGTTGGCCACAATGAGAAAAAAAACTATCCACTAGCTCGTTAGTCGTAATGTTGGGTAAGGTAGTGTTCCGCATGCTGAAACTCAAGCAAGAGGTTTATTTCCATCTTCTCCATGTCCAACTCTCATACTATTCTAGCTAAAGAGAAGTGAGGTGTAAATGTACTTTTTTTTTTCTGAAAGATTTAACGTTGATATCGCAAGAATTGACGTTGTTGATTGGAACTAGCGATCGTAAAGTTGGCTGCCCAGGCCAGCCTGTTAATTACTCCTTTTCTCAGCTGATTGATATGGTTTGCATAGATGCAGTGAATTTATAAAAAAAAAAAAAAAGGCTTCAGTAATAGCCTCAGTCCATCACTCTTAATCTCAAGTAAGAAGGAAAATCAACAAGGAACAGAGTCTTTAGAGAAGTTCACTAACCCAAGGGCACGAGGTTTTAAAGAAAAAGCACTAATTTCACTCACTTAAGGAAGAGAGTAGGTGGCGCACTTCATATCATATATTATTATGTCTTGATTTAATAATGGCTTGTTGTTTTTAACTGAAATATACTTCCTTTGCAAAATCCATATTTTAATAATCGGTGACTTGGTTATTTTCCCATGGTTATGAAGCTAACCCCTAGATGAATGTTATAGTTTATGAGATGGACGGGTCATTTCGTCCCTGAATTCGAACCCGTTTTTCACACTCTGGCGCACAGCATATTTTATGAAATCGATGGGTCCTTCGGTACATGAATCTGGAATCTGTTTTTCACATCTTGAACACTTGAACAAATCAAATTTCTCAAACATCAGTTGAGTTCTCATTGTGATTTGTAGGTTTTTCTTTTCCCCACTTTTTCAGACTGGCAACGTTTCTATCTTTTAACACTTCCATGGCGATGATCATGTTTTTAAAGGCATACATCATTGCAGACTTTTCGCTTTTCTTCGGGCAATCCGATTCAAGTTTCCAACAGATTTGCCAATGGTCCCCCAGTTCCAAAGATTGAAGGTGTTTGGTTTAATCCGTTTCATGTAACCTTTTTCACTCAAAGCCTGAACATGCAAAATTTATTCTGAGAACGGAATTTAAAAAAAAAGAAAAAAAGAAGTTAAGTACTAGGCTAAATAACCTGAACAATTGCAGTTTTTTCCATACTTGACTGGAAATCTAACAACTATCAATCCGCATGACTCTTGCCTCCACACCCCACCTAGTGGCTCAACCATATTTCATGGAGGCTAATAGTATTACTTAGCAATTAAGGAGCAACTGATATCAAAGTTGGCTTTGGACAAGAGAGGACAGAGACGGAGAGGAGAGGTAGGCATTCCGACAACGCCGATGCTGTTCTTGTCCCCAGTAGCAAAGGGACATGTCAAGATAATGAATAAGAATGGTCGTGGGATGACTATGCAGGTTACCAAGCTGCAAATGAAAATTGGTAAAGCTGAAAACAGATTGGGTCGCAGAGTAAGGCAGCAACGAGCCACCACAGATGTCCATAAATGTTGGTTCTCCATGTACAATGCCTACTCGTACAATGCCACCATGGTCGATGGAGTCAGGCCTTTTTTGTTCTTTGTGCAAGCTTTGCTTATTTGGTTTTTTCATAAAGGCCGACTGAAAGCATTGGAAAACATTTTCACGTCGAACCCAACATGAATATTTGATGTCTTTGGAAGAATTAGAAATCATCTGTATCATATCCCAACTCCAACCTCAGGGTGCATATGCTTGGCAGAGTGACTGAGGCTATCATTAACTACTCATACAAGTTCTTACCCATATCGACAATCTTCAAATTATAGGTCAAATTTGAAGAACTCCCTAGAAGATGTAATTTGGCATAATAAAGACAAGCATATCAAGTACCAGCAACATTTCTTTGTTTGGAATGACATCGATGTCTTCAACTGGACCGCTTTCGGTCTCCTCTAACAGTGAACGCCTTGGAGTAGCAAACTTGTTCTTAAGTTCAACTGCTTCTTGTTCTATCAATTGGGAATATTCACATACCAAACAGGGATCAACAGTAATAAAAATTTCTTATCACCACACAAATTATATATCCAATCATTATTCCAAATAAAAGGTTTTTAAAATCCTTCACTCAAGGGGTATAATCAATATCAGCAGTGAAACAATGAGGTAAGCACCTGCTTGAAACAGTCACCCCAAACAAATCCAAATGAAAGGCAGTAAAGCTAAAAGAACAGTAACAGAGGCATAAATTAAAATCGGTAATTAAGAGCTTCATAACAGGATTTGCCCAATCCACATTGCCTTATCACACAGAAAATACAATGGATTCCTTCGTGCAAAGCCACAAAGAACTTAACCCACCATGTTGCAACTAAAGCTAGATTGAAGACCCATCAGGCGATTTAGATTATTTAGGACAATCAGAGGGTCTGATCCATGCTTTAGCTGAAATGCAAATCGATTATCCCCCATTAGCCTATACATAAACTGAAGCCAAATTCTGAGGAATCTAGCCGGCTCATAATATCTTAATCATAAGAAAAGGACGGAGCGAACAATTTTTGTACCTCAATGACAATGCCAATTCCAGACCGGTCACCTTAATCACGATATCACTAATTCCATTCAAACTCTGCAAGAATACTATCTTAAGAGCATGCAAGTAACAGCATGGAGCAACTTATATATATCTATATATATATATATATATTTTGCTTGGCGACATACAAGTTAGAAAAAGTTTCATAAATAAAGGTGTACTACCGTCCATGAGTAAGACCGGTGGTCTTGCAATGAGAAAAAAGACCAGTTTCAAATGTCTCAGAGGACATGCAATATAAGGCAGAGCATGGTAGCATTGCAAAAGTGCAAATTAAAACAGATGAATTGTTCAGAGTCTTGGACAGTGCTTTATAGGAGATTGATTACACAAGAACAGCATGAGTTAAAAATCAAACATATACCCAGCACAGATGTATCCACAAGCACAAAAAGAGGTCACTCTCACATATGACTCGGAGATTGCTGCTTGAGAACTGATTCAATGCCAGTCAAGAAGAGGTCTAAAGGACTCACTTTTATTGAGGCATGGAGATTGTCTCTGTGAACATGCTTGAGTCATGTAAAGCAAAACATAGGCAAGCAAGCACAAAATAAAGTCAGCAACCGTCGATATTAGGAGTGCCACCATAAGTAAAATACAACAGTAATCTCTCAATTCAAACAAATTCCTGCTTCATAGCCACCATCACTGGATTCAAGAAGAAATCACCATCCAAGTTCGCTAATTCCATTGAGATCGTGCATACAAATGTCACGGCGCCATTGGTTGACGCTGTTTTAGTTACCTTTATGGAGAATTTACTAGATATTGATTTTATTGCTGGTTACTCTCTCAAATTGGAAATTCACCGATCGTGTTAAGAAATTTATTTATCATATAATCATTTTACGTACAGTGTTAAAAAGTTCAACCTAAAGTTTAAAGTAATAAGTAGAGGGAGGCCATATGTATATAAAGAGCACATAATCCCCGTAATCAAGCGATGTTGGATATTAACACGCTCACATGCAAGCAGTACAGCACGCAAAATATGACCCTCGCTAAGCTTTGCGTGGTCAATGTTATCCTAAAATATTGGGAAACTCTAACTTACGGGATAAAAGAATGTATACCAAGCTCTATAATCATGATTACATGATGATCAGGGTCAAATGATTGAATGTAAGAAAGCTTTTTAAGTTGCCGGAAAATGAAATGATCCCTAAAGGGTCAAAAGTACATTTAAAAGAACATCACTTAGGAAAGTACTTCCTAAAGCCCCATTCTCTTTTGCAAAACCGAGCCACCACTCTAAACGACTCCATCACAAGTGTAGGAAATCGTTTGGCAAAGTCAGCATCCAGATCATCGGGAACCGTCCTGACGATCGCCTGCCATAAACATTAAAGCAACAGATATGAGCCTTGTATGCGCCAGCTGCAAATATGATCACAATTCCAGAGAGAGAGCAAGAAAGTACCTTCACTGGTTTTGGAGCTCCCGCGTGGTGGCTAAACTCATCTCTGACCACTCGCAACAATTCTTTGACGCTCCTAGCATTGTGGGTCCTATGTCTATATTGGTTGTTCATAAGTACAGCATCTTTTTTTAGGCCCCACTTCGCATCAAAAACCTGTGGCGCAGTCTTCTCCAATGCATTAAGAAGTGGTGAATCGGGTCCTTCCGATTCTACTCTTTTGCTCACATCACTAAGAAACAACAATCTCCTCTTAGGAGTCCAGAAAAATGGATGGTGACGCACCTCTGATGCTTTTGGCCTGCCAGTAACTAAAAGCAATTAACTATTGACCCAAAATGCTCAAAGAAATCAATTACACGAACAAGGCTGAGATGGATCGACTTCCTGATTTCAAAAGCACCGCAAATATGGCATCGGTGCAATCTCTATAACAATTAAAATTGCATTAGCTCAATGAGAGACCCCTCTCACCTTAACTCCGGATCCGGGTTTAATAAAAGCAATATCAAATCATGCGCCTCAGGTATGGACGACACTGAGGACAAATCCATTTCATTGCTCTCAATTCTTATCTCACGTTCTTGAGGTTTTTCGCCAAATGCATGTTGTCCACCAGTGACACAAAAATAGAGGACACAACCAAGACTGAACATATCAGTTGCTCGTGTAGGGCATCCACCAGGAAGAAGCATCTCCGGTGCTTGCCATCCTGAGGTTTAACAACAAACATTAGAGATCAACAAAAACTCTCAAATGAGAAAACTTGTTCCTAGATAAAGCTGTCCTGATTACCAGCGTATAAATTCAGATTACGCACTTGAGGAAAGGAAGATCAAACTTACCGAAGTCAGGATTATCTCCATACATGCATTTAATTCCGAAATCCGATAATTTGGCAGATAATATTTTATTCCCAGTGATCAAAACATTCTGGGGCCTCAGGTCCCCATGGAATATTTCCAACTGATGTAAATGAGCAACTCCTAACACCATTTCCCTGTATCATATTATAGTAGACATGACTTAAACCAACCATGCATCTAGAACCAACCTAATAGTATCTTGGACACTCGAAATCATCAGAAACAAAATTATATACTAAGCCATATATATTACCTCATCAGTTTCAGCAACAAAGGCGAGGGACGATCATATTCAGTCCACAACTTCACATGCTGCATTTGAACCCTTAGATTTTCCAATTTGTTTCCATATTCTTCATCAGAGAAGGTAGAGATATCTATATCTGCTAAACATGCTCGAACTAAATCATTTAAACTACACGTGCAAAGTTCTTGAGCAATATAGATCAAATGTTGACTCTCCAGCACTGCATAATATGCAATTAAGTTCGGATGTGGAGAATCTAATATCGATTTCTGGATCTCCATGACAACCTCCCAATGACCGCGCACAAGCCGCTTCACCGCAACAGGTCGATTGTCATACGTGCCCTTGAAGACCGTAGTCCCATGGCTACTTCTTCCTATTACGATATTTGATAGTGTGCTAGTGACAACACTATCCCTCCTCATTTCACCCTCACTATCCGGCTCATCGTTTAGATTTTGACACACCATATGTATATCTTGAATATAGTCATCCATGGGCACCCAGCGCTCATACAACTCGTGCGTGCCTTCTAGGCCTAAATAACTATAGCTTTTATTTTCCATTAACCCCACATTCACTTGGGTAATGGCTATATGAGGCTTATATTCTTCTAACAAGTCCACTTTCCTGCCGTGTGCTGGTTGTGAAGATGAAGAATCACCAAATACAATTCTCTGTCGACCACGAGCTGCTGGCATAAAGCTTCCCTCATTAGAATACTTGTTTGAATTGGACATGGCAGCGGATATGAGCTCAGCATCAGCATCCCTAGCAGATGGATTTTGACCTCTGCGCTTTCTCCATGATAAAGAGTCATCGACTTTTGCTACCCGCATGTCAAGATTGCGAACAGAGACATCCTTCGAATAATTTCGTGTATTCTGATAATCACCAGAAATTATGAAACTGTTCTTAAACATGCTTCAAAGAAGTCTTATAACTTGTCACCCAAAAAAAAAAAAAATTAAAAAGATACTAGTGGAAAGAAAGACAGAAAAAGAATTCCTGCTCTTCATTTTTGGCACATACCTTCTTACTAGTTCCTTCTTCTTCATTCAGTCCAGCTGTTTGATGCGCTTCCAGTAACCCTTTCCTTCTGTTTCTCATAGAATCCAAATGAGCACGAGAAGGAGCAGCTCTATGAGATGCCGCAGAAGCCGCCACATGACCCAGCGACCCCCAACATTCAGCCACAACCTGCACAATGAAATTGGATGAGGAGTCCAAAACTCATTTCTAAAGTTAAGACGTATGCTTGCGAAAGGTGGATACCTCCTTGGTATTTTGTCCATCCCCAACAATTGATGAAGGCATAAGCCGGTCTCCACCAGATTTCGGTCCATCTTCTTCTGGATAACCACTTCCATTATTCTTTAGGTAAGGATTTGACTCCCTTGGATTTACCTTCATTGCCCGGTGGAACAGCAAATCATATACATGAAAAAAATAAGAACTTTAACCACCAAAGACAGGCAACAAGTGAACAAATGCATAAGATAAATAGACATACGCATAAGCAGGTCAATCATTGCAAAATGAATTGAATCTAAATGAACAACCAACCTAAAAATAAATAGAATTGCATGATTGCAATCTATAAAACACCCAAATATCAGCACAAACAACCGTCTTCTAAAATGATAAACGAGAGCAAAAGAAGCGGGAGGCAACGCAACATGCTCGGCGCAATATGCTGGACCATCTACCGCAAGTGAACGTTCAATTGCTCGGAGAATAAACTGAAGCTCATTAAGAAAGTAAACTGAAACTCTTATACCCAGCCAATTGATGATTCTCACTTACAAAGAACTTCTCATGATCAAGTCATTTTCCGCCCTCATCAAGACAAAACCAAAAGCGATAGAATTACAAGGGGCAGAAATTCTAAATAGTTCGGATGGATAGACGCTGTGGCCTGGTTCCTAGCATGAATTGAATCAAACGGTATCAAAGCACAGGTTCATGGTAACAAACCACAAGCAACAGTGCAATTCTTTTTACCCCGTCAAATTGTTATTCGGTCTATTTTCGTGGCATTGTGCTCTAGTCTCCGGTCGTCCGTTAGATGTGATGCCCTTCACATTTGATGTTTCACTTGTAAACCAAGCATTACATGTTGAGGGCAGTGTTTGAGAGATGCCAGATATGGATTATGGTCACTTTGAAGAAAACGGTGAATTCAAACGTTACAGTGTTAAGGCAAGAAAACGCAATAAGTTCTACATATAAGGCAACCCCGCCCTATCTCTTGGCATCTCAATAGAAAGTTTAGAATGATCTTTTCTTAAAAGATGTAGAAGAGGATAGAATGTGTTTGACGTACCTCTTCATTCGTAGTTTCCTGGGCTTCTCTCAGTCTTCTGTTCAGGCCTCAGTATCCGTTCTAACCCCATTTCTCTCCTCACAATTTTCTGGTCATCAAAATCACCCTCGACTGGACAGAAAAAGAGGAAGGAAGGAGCCGAGCAAAACCCACTCGAGGGTGATTTTGATGACCACAAAATTGTGAGGAGAGAAATGGGGTTAGAACGGATACTGAGCCTGAACAGAAGACTTGTGAGGGCTTTTCTTCTTCTTCTTCTTCCTACGCCTTCTTTCATCTCGCGGGGACGCCAGAAACCATCGGTTCCTTCAAAGCCCTAATCGCGCAGCAACTTCAAAACCCTAAAAACCGCGTTCTATTGCCAAGTTGCAAGAGCCGATGCTCGGAATGTCACTAGCGCTTCGTTTTGTGACTTTTTATTTTAGGAGATTTTAGAATCAAAACAGCAGCCGATTAGTTTTAAAAGTTAAGAGTTAAAAATATTATTTTGATGATTCATGGGAATTCAAACGAGGTATATTCAGATTTTAGATTAGCTTAATGTCAAATAAAATAAAATAAAAGACAAGTTTAATTTTCGAGTCGGGCCCACTCGAGTTGATTGGCCAGTTCAATATAGAACGCCAACTATTCGCATTTCACCTTGACAAGCCATTGAGCCCCCTTAGATATATTGTTATCCTCCTTGATCGATTCTAATTGATTGTATTTGATTTTGCAATATTTCGTTACTTTAGAACAGCCTAATGTATCATCAGCATACAGAAATCCTCCAATTGTCTTCTCTACTTTATCTTAAGAAGCCCATTTGACGCGTAAATTCGATCGAGTGATGCTCAAAGAGACGGCTCACTTGCTCTAAATTTTCCGTACTATAGCTCTCTTGCAACCAATTAAATTAGGATTATGAAGTCGAAAGGTTGACATGTTCTAGAATCTCCGGATTCATATAATCCCTAATAATACAACCTTTTCCATGTTGAAAATGTACATTCGATGATCTAAAATATATCCAAATTACAATCCGCGAGTTTTTCTTTTATATTACCCCCTTTAAAACGGTCTTAGAGATTAATCAATTGATTGTGCATAGGCAAATTAATTTCGGTGACTCCATTTGATGTCATAAATTCTCTATAGTTTTTTCTTATGGATAGGCATAGTAACAAGTTATAAGACTCACCTCCTGGTTCAGCTCAGCTTGGGCTTGCTTAATTAACATGTCCAGTGACGTTTTCTTTTCCCTCATTAACTCTTCTATGATTTTCAATTAGCTTGCCTTTCCGTGGATGCATACTTTTGTGTTGGTAATACGGCGTGACGTCAAATCGCATTAGAATTGCACGCCAATTCTTGTCATGTCTACGATTCGACAGAATTCGATAGTATTTAATGAAAAGGTTAACTCAAATAATTTAGTAAATCGACAATGATAGAGATGGCATACGTTATAAAAAGTGTTTGACATCACTCAGTATATAATTTTTGTAAAAGTAATGGTACAATAACCATAAAATAATTTGCCTTTATAGATCAACAGAGCACAATAGCAGCATCCTTGTGCTCTACACAAAAGAATGGAATCGAAGTGTTCCTCGTATCGATCGCATCTGAATACAACAATTTGAGAGGAAAAGCCCCTTCAAATGAATAATAATTATAACGACGACGACGACGATGAAGACGATATTTTATATATATTTTTTATTATTTATTCTGTGTGCTAAGACTAAGAGATGAGAACAAATGTGCCCACTTAGCCAATCCCAGCAAAAAAGAAGGCAAAGTACTGAAGGAAGAGGTAGACGAAGTAGCGGTTCTTGCCGTGAGCCAGGTCATAGCATCCACAGATGAAGAGAAAGGCACCCAACACAAAGCTCCAACACATGGACTCTGTTCATCACCAAGAACAAGATATATGCATAATGAACCAGATGTTAGTCAAACATGTACTGATGTATATAAATGGGTTGGGCTCTTGGGGTGATATGGCTAGTGAAGTAATCACCTTTGTCCGATCCGAATTCAAAGCCTCGTGTGAGCTTTACCCGACTTCATCTTGAGGGTGTTGCCTAATTTCTGAGTGACAACCCACTCTTTTACTCGACCCACCTCCAGCAGCCCGATGAACGTCGCCTTGGTCCGGTGCACAGCCATCATATTCTCAAATAGGACCCTGAACACCAGCAGATGAAGTGACCTGCCAACGTATTGTGCACACCCATGACATTCTCGAACTCGATTTCCCTTATTGATGGAATAATTGATCATGCACTGATGAAAAGGCCAAAAAGTCGACCGTGGGATGTTTCTCGCAGACTTTAGCATCGTAATTGTCAAATGGTTTCATTGAGCTTGGGTCTAATACTAACGCGTGTAATCGAGGAAGGGCTGCGATTAGTAGTGACCTTGGTGTACCAACTGCATTCAGGATGGTAACAGTGCTGGGCATATAGACAGCCCCCAATTTGGGTACTTCTACTTATGGAACCAGCACAGTGGCCGGCATGACGATGCAATAGAACGCGTACGTGACCATGTGGCCACAATCTTCCAGACGAAGAAAAAGTTGCATATCACGTAGAACTTCTTCCACATTAAGAAAAGAAAAAAACAGTAGGTCTTCTTAAGTTATTCATAGTGAACCCTCGGATCAAAAGATTAAGGAAGGTGTGTAAGATTTAACAGTGTTCATGATGATTTCCACCGCCATTTTCCGGAAGAGATTGGCGGGGCCACAAGACCACCGATGCTGCCGGTAGCGAAACGCCCTAAACGTACTTGGCAATTCACTCTTCACCTGCAGCCGGAAGATAATTTACCATAATAATCTTGGGGTGAAGTTACGACAAAATTAGCGGATGACATGCTGAACGGAAAAATTAACTTTGAATGAACCTGGTTAAAGTTCCTTATATGGGGATAATTGAATGATAGATGTAGATAGAATAGTGTGGTCCAAAGAAGGACAGTAAAAGAGAGCGTGAAAGATGCATATGGTTTATGTTATGACAGTAATAGAATTTGCTTGGAGCACACTCCCCAGATGCATATGGTTTGCTTGTTCGAGCGGTGACCAGGTCACTCATTTTGGCCCAGCATAGAGTGCAATGACAGTTTCCAGATGGACAATTTGAAATCATTGCTCTCTCCCGCTTTTCTTGAGCCAATATACAAGAACTTCTCCAATTTCAGTGTGGTTTTCTCGATAAATTGGATTGCATGGATAAATCCAATTAATGGCAAGTCGCTCATCCACTATTTTTCACTTCCCCAAATAAAAAACCTGACCCTATTAGCTCCTTCTTGTAAAGCTTTGTTACGTTCAGTTATGCTAATGGTACTAATTGTCCCTTTTTTAGCTAAGCCGCTAAAATTTTCTAGATGATCTCCCCAATGAACGCTTAATGACGGGCGAAATGGCACCTTGAGGTAACTGACGTAGATGAATTTCCATCCTTTGGGACTAGCCCGCACAGCCACATCCATGTCCTTGACGGTCGTAGCCGATCGTCGGCCATCGCCGAGGCTGGGCGACCGGTGGAGGAAGAGGGAGAAAAATGAAAGAAAGAAATATAAAAAATTAATACAAATATTCAAAAAATATTTAAAAATTAATAAAATTTGTCAACGTCAGCACCGGTCATGCTACGTAGGACGGCCACTGTCCACATGAGCCATTTTCGACCAATTCTGGTCTGATGGGCTACATTGACAAAATGTTTAGGACTCAATTGGCAAAATTGAAATGTTTGAGATTAAATTGATAAAAATGCAATAGGTTTAGGACTTTTTGGATAATTTTCCCTACATGACCCTCTTTTCAAAAACCAGTTTTTCATATTGAATCGAATTTCAACTATCTCGGCAAACATTTTCACTAAGGATTCAGATGGACAAGATAACACAATGGTTGCTCACTGAGTATTGCCATTCCTGTGAGCCAAATTTATTCAAAATGGGAAATCTGTCACTTTATCATCAAATAGTTGCTTACTGAGTATCATAGAGAGAAATCCGCCGACTTCAGCCTAGATAATAACATTGATCTTGATTTATGAAGCTGAAACGAGTGAGGTCCAAAACTCAGCCCGTGATATAGCATCCTTCAGGGTAACTCGAGGCCAGTTAGTGACTTGATAATTGCCTGTCTCACGTATGATTCGGAAATTGCTGCTTGAGAACTGATTCAATGCCAGTCAAGAAGGGGTCTAAAGGATTCAGTCTGATTGAGGCGTGGAGATTGTCTCTGTGAACATGCTTGAGAGTCATGTAAAGCAAAACATAGGCAAGCAAACACAAAATAAAGTCTGCATACAAAGTTTTAGTTACCTTTATGGAGAATCTACTATAAATTGATTTTATTGATGGTTACTCTCTCAAATTGGAAATTCACTGATAGTGTTAAGAAACTTATTTATAATAATCATTTTAGGTACAGTGTTAAAAAAGTTCAACCAAAAGTTTAATGTAATAAGTGGAACGTGACCATATGTATATAAAGAACATATATCAGGAACAATACGCAAAATATGACCCTCGCTAAGCTTTCTGTGGTGAATGTTAATGGAAACTCTAGTTTAGAAAGTATACCGAGCGCTTTAATCACGATTACGTGATGGACTAGGGTCAAAAAATTGAACGTAAGGAAGCTTTTTAAGTTGCCAGAAAATGAAAACGCGGTAGTCACTGTTGTTCCCAGATTAGAACTTCTCCACACACAACAATTTCAAAAAGTGACTCGATAAGTCTTCAACCTTTTTCAATGACGAGACTCACTGGCAGGGATATTACAAGACACATTTAAAGTATGAGGCAATGGCATCCTATAAAAGTATTTCAAACTATGATATTAGGAACAATACGAACAGTCCTAAGTGCGTCCAACGGGATCCCCAAAGGTTCAAAACATCTTAATTTTGTAGATCTCTGGAAAGTACTTCCTAAAGATGCCTTCTTTTTTGCTAACCCGAGACAACACTTTATAAGACTCCATCAAGAGTGCAGGAAATCGTCCAGCAAAGTAAGAGTCCCAACCATCGGGAATGGGTCCAAGGATCTCCTGCCATAAACATCAAAGCAACAACAGATATGAGCCTTGTATGCGTGTAGCTGCGGATATTATCACAATTCCATAGAGAGAGAGACAGACAGACAGACAGAGCGAGAGAGTACCTTAACTTGTTTTGGAGCTTCCATGTGGAGGCTAAATCTACATCGCGCCGCTCGCAATAAGTCTCTGACACGCCTACCATCATAGGTCCCCAGACTGCGTAAGTGGGCCATAACTTCAGTCTCTATTTTGTGGTCCCATCTCGTGCCAAAAACCACTGGTGCAGTGTTCTCCAATGCATTCAGAAGCCATGAATTGGGTGTCGCATCTTCCAATTCTACTCTATCGCTGAAGTCAGAAAGAAATGACAGTCTCATCTCTGAATTCCAAAAAAATGGATGCTGAAGCGCCTTTGGTGCCGTTGGCCTGCCAGTAACTAAAAGCAAATTAACTATTGACCCAAAATACACCAACAAGGCCGAGATGGACCGACTTCTTTGAGTTCAAAAGCATCAGAAATATGGCATTGGTCTATAACAAATAAAATTGCATAGCTCAATGAGAGAGCACTCTCACCTCAATTCAGGATCCGGGTTTAGTAAACCCGATATCAAATCATGAGCCTCCGGTATGGAGGCCACCGAGGACAGATCCATTCTGTTGTTCTCAACATTGATATCATGTTCTCGAGGTTTGCCAAATGGATGTTTTCCACCAGTGACACAAAAGAAGAGGACACAACCAAAACTAAACATATCAACTGCTGGTTCTCGGTGCACACCAGGAAGAAGCATCTCAGGTGCTCGCCATCCTGAGCTTCCACGAGCTGCAAGATAGAAATCAAACATAAACAAAAAAAGAGCCATCATTACTGGGACCACAAACTTTGAAAGCAATATAGAGCAACCTGACTTCCAACATAACATACTCCTTAAGAGAAGAGGATAGTCTGACAAGTCCCATGTTTTTACCCAGGAATCTGGAGATGAATAGCAGAGTATAGATTTAGATTATGCATAAATCAATCTTGAGGAAAAGAAGATCAAATGTCTGGATAAAGTTGTTATGAGCACTTACTGTTGAAAGATGGGCAATTATAAATGCCTAAGTCTGATAGCTTAGCAGCTAACGGTTTCCAGTAATCAAGATATTTTGAGGCTTTAGGTTCGCATGGGTTATTTCCAAGTCATGCATTTCGTCGATTCCTATTACCACTTCCCTGTATAAGATAGAAATTATGAATTAAACCAACAATGCATCTACAACCAACCAAATAGTATATTGTCTACTCATAATAATCAGAAACAAAATTATATAAACTTTCTCTACCAAAATGGGAAACAACAGGGAAGACAATTTCAAATACAAATCTGTAGTTATATGAGGGTAGTGATACCGCCAAAACTTTTTGGCAGGTCACAAAGCATAAAAGTTACCTCATCAGATTCACCAACAAAGGTGATGGATGACCACCATCAGTCCACAAGTTAACATCCTGCATCATAAACGTGAGATTTCTCAACTTGTTCTTATGTTTAACCATTGACGGTGGATCATAAGGGGAGACGGAGAAATCTGAACCGGCTGAAAGTGCTTGAATTAAATCAAGCAAGCTGCAAGTACAGCGCTCTAAAGCAAGATAGATGAAATCCGAGTCGTATTCAAATACCCAATACCGAACGATATTTGGATGTCGCTTCGTAGTCAAATGAGGAATCGCGTAGGAGAGCGAAAGATGACCCCGAACTAATCTTTTCACCGCAATAGGTATGACATCTTTATAGTAGGCCTCAAAGACTGTGCTCCCATAACTTCCCTTACCGATTTCTGTATTTGTTATGAAGAGATTACCAATCCTAGTCCCTCCAATGCCACGATCAGTCCCTCCAATGCCACTATCAGGAATCGTAAATCCCTGAGCCATATTATATCGAGGGCTTTCGTCGAGTAGGTCGCCAAGGGGAGAGGGAGAGGGCGAGGGAGAGGGCGCTGCTTAGCTTAGGGTTTATGGCAGAGGGCGCTGCTTATGTTAGGGTTTATGGCAGAGGGCGCGAGAGAGGAGAAATTATTCGGTTGTTAGAGATCATCGCGTCGCCGGCCTACGTGGCATGTGTGATCCATTCAGCGGTTGACAGGTGGCAGCGGGCCCACCTCGAATATTTTTCAAAAAACCCTCGTTCGCTCACAGGCGTCTCTCTCTCTCTCTCTCTCTCTCTCTCCCGACGAGCGATACCCACAGCTCGACTCCCTTCCAAATCACTCGACAACCTAGCAGCTCTCTCGAATGCGGCCTCCTTCGCCGCCGCCCCTCCTTCCTCCCCTTGTCTCACGCGACGAGACGGCCTCGCTCCACCCACTCCACGTCTCTCTCCCGACGACATAGCCACAGCTTCCTCCCCTGTCTCACTCTCTCCCTCCCAAATGGAGTGAAGCCCTAGCAGCCTCCACCTTCGCGACGCGACGAGCTCTCTTCGTGGCCATGGATCTTCACTTTGGTACTCTCTCCACTCCACTTCTTTTCTTCTTCTTCCCTCTTTTTAATTGGTTTTTTTTTCTACATTTCGACCCCGACACTCAAGTGTTGTTGATGCTTTGGCTACAGAGAAGGAGCCTCAGAGAAGAAAAGCTCATTGAAGAAGAGAAAGGTCGACGAGACCGCTGGCAATGGCGGTTCCTCTGATTCCCTCCATTCGCTTCTCGAGCCCCTTGCTAAGCCCCACCTCGTCGAGCTCCTCGCTAAGCTGTGCATTTTCTCTTACCCGCCTTTCGACTCCTTTCTCTCGCGTTGTATCTTAATTTGCCTTCCTTTTAGCATTTCGATTCCACAATCGGCGTGAATTAGCATCGTCAGATGATGGGTGATCTAGTTCGTTGGTCGTCTTTGATGAATTTTCGGTTGACAAATCTCGAGCAGTCATAAAAGACAAGAAGAAAGCTTGAGCTTGTTTAATCTGATCGGCGAGGTGAGTGAAAGTGGGGGCATTTATTTATGCGGAATTTACCTGGTGTTCTCAAAGGGTATTCAACGTTTTGGGATTTTGTTCTTCAATATTATCATCGTAATCTGTCTCAGAACCATGTAAGTTTCCTGTAGTTTTTATTATTTTGTCTAGTTTATTCACCATGGCTGATTTAAATAGATTTGATGGAACGAGAGTTTAAGAGATAATGCCTGAGTACATCGGCAGCCCGCCAAAAATTTCTGCATGGGGCAACAAAATCTTCTCTTTTGGTTTTTATAATTTGTGCCAGTAATGTCAAGAACCAGCTGGAGCTGCTATGTCTTCTCAAATCTTTGTGGCTTGTTCAGTTATGGCCAAACCTGGAGGCTCTGTCTCTACTTTTATCGGTAGGTTATAGACATACTCACGTTTCATTTTTCAGAGGGTCTGCCAACATTTTTTTGATAATTTGTCGTAACGTATTGATGTTCATTGCTGTTTCTTTTATGGTTACATTGTTCCTTCGACCCCGCCATTCAAGTGTTGTTGATGCCTTGGGTTTCTTAGTCGGCGCCAAGGTAGCTGTTGTCGCCTCCTTTCGCATCTCAATGTGCTTTTGCTTTTCCTTCACTCACCTGCTTTGCTTTTGGGTTTCCAGGTCCTCAAAGTGGAGGTGCCCTTTCACTTAAAGCTGGCTGTTGATTGTTTGACCACCTCCTCTGGAAATGCTGCTGCTTTTGCTTCCTTTGCTGCCAATAACTCCACTGCTTTAGCTCTCTTTGCCACGCCAGCTTCCATTGCACTCTTGCCTCTTTTCACCAGATAATAACAAGCCCCTTGCCTCCAATGTCGATCCAAGTATGTCCTTCAAAAACCCAACAGCCCAATCTCTGTTGAGAGCATATGCCCTAATAACCTACAAAAAGGGAATAAAGCCAGTCAGCCAAGAGCCAATGCTAACAAGAACTCAATTTCCTTGTCAAAAAGCCTACCCAAAGTTCCTAATTGCACAGGAAATACATTCTATAATAAAAAAAATCGATAACGGCATGGCAATATAGTACTTTAACTTCTTTAACTTCCAGGGAAGTCATGGAAGCGAATTAAAAAGGTAAAAGTACCTATGCCACAGCAATACTTTAGCATAAGAAAACAACATAATAATTCGACAGAGTTGCGATTCCCTCAAATCCCAATAGAAACAACTTAGCCAAATTCGTAAACGAAAAAAACCCAAATCAGAGAAGAGCTCACAAAGGAAAAAATTCAGAACACAGAGACTACACACAACTAAATCGAAGCCAAAAGATCGAAACTCCAATTACAGACTCCCACCAAATTCGGCTACGAGAATAAAGCCCCCTTTTCAGTATGTGACCGCAAAATTTAAGTGAACAAGAACCCCAATCAAAGAAGATAAAGAGCACTCACCAGACAACGAAGGCGAAAACTCGATTTAGCCCGATGTCACCCATAATTGCGTCAAGGAAAACGAATGAGAAAAAAGAAAGAAAGAAGCGAAACCTGTGCATTGTTGCTGAGTCCATGGCGAGGGGCTCCAGAAGCGAAGATCCACGATGGAGCAACTCGCAGAGTAAATTAGGGTTTTCGACAAACCTTCGTTGTCGCTACCAAAGCGAAGATCCACGGCCACGAAGAGAGCTCGTCGCGTCACGAAGTTAGAGGCTACTAGGGCTTCACTCTATTTGGGAGGGAGAGAGTGAGACAAGGGAGGAAGCTGTGGGTTTGTCGTTGGGAGAGAGAAACGTGGAGTGGGTGGAGCGAGGCCGTCGCGTCGCGTGAGACAAGGGGAGGGAGGAGGTGGCGGCGGGGGCGGCATTCGAGAGAGCTGCTAGGTCGTCGAGCGATTTGGGAGGGAGTCGAGTTGTGGGCATCGCTCGTCAGGAGAGAGAGAGCGGGGTGGTTGGAGTGGAGAGAGAGAGAGAGAGAGAGGGGGAGGCTAGGGAGCGAATGAGGGTTTTTCAAAAAAATTTGAGGTTTACTGTTGTGGTTCGTTTATAGTTATCTGTATCGACATGTTGTTTAGCTTCGCCATTGAGTCAAACTCTATCAAGGTTTAATGCCCGGGAGCGAACGAGGGTTTTTCAAAAAATTTTGAGGTAAGCCCACTTGCCACGTGTCAACCGATGAATGGATCACGCATGCCCCCATAGGCCGGTGACGTGGTGATCTCTAACCACTGAATAATTTCTCACGTTTTTGAGTGAGTTCTTTGTTTAGTTGTATGTAGAGCAAATACAAGGAGTATCAGATTTTCTCTCCGTGAGTTTTTTGAGTGAGTTCTCTCTAAGAGATTATGAGATATTTTTTGTGGGTTTATTTTGACTTAATTTAGGTGTGGAAAACATTCAAGCATATAAGCGATTGTAACTTTGTAATTCTTGAATTTAATAGTGAATTATTTGTTGTTGACTTTTTTCATGGATGTAGATATCGACACTCGAACCGAACCACGTAAATTGTTGATGTCTTTTATTCCTCATTTATTTCTCTAGTAATTTCACATTGACTTAACTGCAAGATCTGTCAGCGTTTTCTGCGTTATATTTCAACAAATACAAATCAAAATCCAAAAATCAAGGTATATCATCAAAGCATCTTTGGTAGGGGTAAGCGCACGTTCGTCCCTCAAGAACAGATTCCGGTGCTGCACGACCAGGTTCGATGTTGTCAACACCATCATCATTTGGAGACAACAAAAATAGGCTAAACAAGCTCGTATCAGACGCTTGTGTGAAAGAGCCATTCAGCAGATGCGAGACTTTAGAGCTTCTCCTAATAAAAACATGTTGAAAAAGTATAGATTTAACACCAAAGCTCCTATGAACACCATTGAAAATGGAGGTGTAGTACTTATTCATTTAAATTCCTAGATCTACAACTAGATCAGAAGAACAAAGCTACCAAATTTACATATGTATCATGGAATAGAATAAGAAACAAGAAAAAACAGAAGGAAATTTTGTCATAAACTTTCTACTGATTTTTCAATGTAGTTCTTCCTATTAATTTTAACAAAAAATTGCTAACATAGACACCGGCCATCGGTGTTAATGTAAACAATTTATGCAAATTTTTTTATAAAATTTTCTAAATTTTTATGTTTTTTATTGTATTTTCTTCGCAACGGTCCTTGTACCTCGCCTCACACAATGGCCGACGACCTGTTAGTAGCCAACCATGTATATCGTCTCATTGTTTTTTTGTATAAAAACAAAGGAAAAGAGAAAAAGAGAAAAAAAAATGCAAAAACAATTTAAAAATTATAAAAATCATTCACATTAGTGCCGATCGTGCCACATAACGGCTGTCACTGAATGGACTATCAAGTTTAGCAATTTCTAGTCAAAATTGGCCGAAAATACTATCTTGAAAAATCGTGAGAAAGTTTAAGACTAAATTGGCCAAATAGAAAATTATAGGACTAAATTAGCCACCGAATAGCTTCAGAATAGTTTTGGACTGTTTTCCCAATAATGTTGTGAGAGGAACTTTACTTTTATCAAGGAAATAAGCAAATTTTAGGATATAAGTCAAAAATGGGTAATAAGACGACAAATCACTTGATCAAAGCTAATTAATATAGGCATGTAATCAATACACTTTTTCATAAATCAAAATTCCTTGATATATCGAAACTTCATTACAGTAATGGCGACCAATAGAAGTGACGGTAAGAAAGATAGCAGTAAGGAAAACAAGTGCTCCGCCCACGTTAGGAGAGCGCCCACGTTAGGAGAGTGGCGGAAGAAGCGGTTTTTCTGGTTAAAACTAGTTAATACTTATCCCGTATACATGAATAATTGTCATTTTGATGTTTATACGCCTCTATACATTTACCTATCTTCTACTGTTAATTTTCATTCTGTCATAGTTCAATCTTATCTCCATAACAAATAAGTAGAAACATAATCATATATATGCATGAGCATTAATGGAAAATAGTTATACAAACAGTAAGCTCATTACACGTACCCACATGTCACTGCTTATTCCAAGAGACAGATGATTGTCTCAATTCTATTCTTCGTAAGTACAGTTATGGATTCCCTTTGCTATTTAAAACGCCAGAAGATGTTTCCCAAACTCTCCCTTGGCATGCCAACTGCCACATCATTTCTAACTTAGGTTCTCTCAATTTACCATATATATATGCACCAAGGGTTGGTCCATTCTTTAAATTTGAACAATTCATACTCTATAAAACCCCCCATTAAATCAAACACCAAAGTCTACACCAAAATAAAAAAACACCCTCTCAATCTCTCCACTCAAATCATCTCCCAAAAGGGTTTTCTCCCCCTTCAATCAATCTCCCCATTGGTTCTCCACATGGAATCACAATACTTCTTTGAAGCCACACCCTATGGCGACTCTTACTTGGCCTATCTGCTGTCACCCCCAACACCACCGGCGCCCATCAACGACCACTGGACTTTTGAGGAGAATGAGATCTTTGAGAGATGCATTGCTGAGCTTGACCATCTGTCAAGGGACTTCTTCGAGAGCATTGCACTAAGCATCCCCAGGAAGAGCGTAGGGCAGATCCAGAGGCACTACGAGGCATTGGTCGAGGACGTCGAGATGATTGAGTCCGGTTGAGTGCCAATCCCAGACTATGATAAATCTAAGAGCATGGTTGACAAGAAGACAAAGCCAAGCGATGAGCCATTGGAGAGTCAAAGCACTCATCAAGCCCCAAGAACTAGGAGGAGGGGAGTCGCATGGAGCAGGGAAGAACATGAGTATGACTTTTTTTTGCCCTAATTCATGCTCGTATGCTAGATACAACTGATGTTTACATGAGTATTCTTGTGCTTTTGTAATTCTGAAGCTTGAGAAATCACTACCCAAGCCCGTTAGTGCCGCCGTCTAATCGTTTTAGATTTCGTTCCTCTTATTCCCTTTTTGGTTTGTTGTTTACAGTTTAAATGACAAGGGTGTAATGGTTGATTTAAACAATTGACAGGTGGTTCCTCGAGGGTTTGCAAAAGTATGGGAAGGGTGATTGGAAGAGCATTTCCAGGAACTGTGTAAAGACTAGGAACCCGACCCAAGTCGCGAGCCACGCCCAGAAGTACTTCAAACGCCTCAAGAACAACTCCGATCGGCGCCGTTTCAGTCGGCTCACCCTGCCCAGCGCATCGGAGGCGAACGACCGTCTGTCGATCATCATGCCTTCGCTCCGATTTGCTTCAACCAGAAGCCGAAGGATTGGACACTCACTTGCATATTATTGAGGCAAAAACTAGTGGGAAACAATGGCACCTTGAATAATGTTGGAGGATAGTTTGATTTCTCCCTGAAGGGTTTTGATGTTCGTCACAGTTGCAACCATTTAAAGAGGGAGAATGAGAAATCTTGCTAGTATGAAAGTTGATATTATATACCATAT
>BCNH02000010.1:24795692-24824207 GCA_001662345.2 Metrosideros polymorpha var. glaberrima
GTGGGAGTGGGCTCCAATGCTGTAAGGGATGATCATCTGGTGGTGGAGTGGTGAAGGTGTTCTTGAGGAGATGAGAGTGCCTACAGCTGTAGGCTGAGCACGTGAGGGCTTCAATGGTGCCTTCCTCTCCGCTGGGCATGAACTTGCCGCACTCGTCCATGGCCATCCCTCTCATGGAAGCTGCATGGTTCTTGAGGCACTCTTTGTACTTTACCACCTTCTTGTAGGGCATCACATGCTGGTGCTGAGGCTGAGAAGAGATAAGAGAGCGGGCGAAAGAGAAGAAAGCGGGTGAAAGAGAAGAGAGCGCACAGAGAAGGCAAAGAGATTTTAAAGGGTGAAATTTTACTCAGCCACGAAATTAGCGACGAACATTCGAAATCAGCGAAGGATTCGGTAGACTTTAGCGACGAAATTTAGCAACGAATAAAGTTTTGCGACGAATTTAGCAACAACTCATTTTTGCGACGAATGTAGTGATGAATACTTTCGCGACGAATAATTAGCGACGACTAATTTTGCAACGAATTTAGCAACGAATCATTTTGCGACGAATATGTAGCTACGAATCATTTTGCGACGAATAAGTAGCGACGAATTTCGCGACGAATCATTTTGCGACTAATAATTAGCGACGAATTTAGCTATGAATCATTTTGCGACGAATTTAGCGACATATAAGTAGCGACGAATTTCACGACGAATAAATAGCGACGAATAATTTTGCGACGAATAAATAGCAACGAATTTAGCGACAAATCATTTTGCGACGAATGTAGCGACGAATAATTTTGCGACTAATAATTAGCGACGAATCATTTTGCGACGAATTTAGCGACGAATCATTTTGCGACGAATGTAGCGACAAATAATTTGGCGACTAATAATTAGCGACAAATTTAGCTACGAATCATTTTGTGACGAATTCTCTTTCATCGCTATATCCGTTGCAAATTAGCGACGAATTCTCTTTCATCGCTATATCCGTCATAAATTAGCGACGAATTTGCTTTCATCGCTATATCCGTCATAAATTAGCGACGAATTTGCTTTCATCGCTATATCCGTCGCAAATTAGCGACGAATTCGCTTTCATCGCTAATTTTCCGTGGCTAAATCCTTCTTTTTTTGTAGTGTGAGCAAATTAAAGGAATCAAATATCTTGTTAATTGACGGGTAAACACCACCCGAAATTAAATTTTTGATTAATTTTACATGTATCAACTAATTGTAAGCTTTCTAGCCAAAAAAAAACTAATTATAAGCAAACAATCAGAATGGTGGTGCGTTGTCTCTCTTCACTCGCAAAGACTCTGCCTCCACAAGCCGACAATCAAAACGACAGCGTGTGGCGGCTTACAATTGTCGTTCGGCGCCCTTCCGAGAACGGGGTTTATTTAGGGGTTTAAGCGCAACATGTCCAAACCAAACATTGAGACGCGCAAACGTATGCGTAGATTCTCCGGGGAACTTGCTCTCTCGGTCCTCTCTCTCTCTCGCTCTCGCTCTCGCTCGATCGGGTAAGTACAGGAAGGAAACTGCTTGGCAGATGCAGAGGGAGGCGATGGGGGAGATTCTCTGAGAAGGGCTGATCTGGAGGTCTTCTGTTTTTCGGTTATGTGATCATCAAGTTTTGATTTTTTCTTCTTTTTTCAGGGGAAAGGATGAGGGAGGTTGCGGAAGAGAGGATGCGGGAGGAGAATAGAGGAGGACGTTACTATGGAGTTTGTGCAGTTGGAGGAGTCCTCAGTGCTGGAACCACCCACCTGGTTGTTACTCCTCTCGATGTCTTGAAAGTCAATATGCAGGTTTCATCTCTCTCTCTCTCTCTCTCTGTTTTCTTTTTTTTTTTAGTTTCAGCTTTATTTTTATTTGCTGGGTCATAGTGAAATGGATGTTCTGTTTGTGTTGGCATTCTTCTTGTTCAATGCTGTAGTGTCAATTCTATGCATTGGGGGAACATGTTCCGTTCTTTGGTTGAGCTCTGTGAATAGATTGAGTCAGTTGATTGTTTCCTCATCAGCGTATCAGAGGTGAGACCCCACATCACTTTCTGTTTGGGCACTAGTTTTATTGATGACATAGGCTCAAGAAATTGAATAAAAGAGGTGGTGTGATATATGTTCCCGCAATGATTGAACTACAACTGGTTGAGTTTACTTGATTCATTATATGACTTGTTTACATAGTTTTCTGGTGACAATTTGACCCGGAGCTCCTGATATCGTCAAATATAATTGAATGGCGAAAGTCCAATCTTCAATGCGAAGTGGATGCTTCTGCATTGTAGCTTTATTCGTGCTTTTCCTTCTTTGGCATGTATTTAGTTTTTCTGCAAAGATTTGTTTTCTCTTGGACGTTTTTTGAATCCTTGTTATCTTGTAGGTAAATCCAATCAAGTATAACAGCATTTACTCATGTTTCACTTCTCTATTGAGAGAGCAAGGCCCTTCTTCTTTTTGGAGAGGTTGGGCTACCAAGTTCTTTGGATATGGTGCTCAAGGTGGGTGCAGGTTTGGTCTCTATGAGTACTTCAAACAGGCTTACTCTGATATCTTGGTCGGCAGCAACAGGAGCGTGATTTTTTTCCTCAGCAGTGCTTCTGCAGAAGCATTTGCAAATGTGGCACTTTGCCCTTTTGAAGCCGTTAAAATCCGGGTTCAAGCACAGCCCCACTTTGCAAAAGGCTTGCTTGATGGCTTCCCTAAATTATATGCGTCAGAAGGCCTTCTAGGGTAATTTTTGTGGCCTTATTGCTTACTTGTGTTAAGAGTTAGGCGGGACATTCTAATGCTGTTCTTGCTTTCAGATTTTACAGAGGGCTTCTACCGCTTTGGGGTCGAAATCTTCCATGTAATCTTTTCATTCCTTCTTGTGCTAAGTAGAGTTGGTCAGCTTTCTCATATTGAATATTGCATCTAAAAGATGCTAGATTAATGGAAGCTGTTCGATGGGAGAGCTGTCTTAGACCATTCTCTTTCTAAGTGACATTAAAAACTTAATCCCCAAAGTTCGTAGGTGGGAGAGCTGGTCTATAGGTGGTTGGTTTGTCCTCAATGTTATGACTGCATCGTTTACTTCTGAATGTTTATAGTCCATATTATGTTCCTAATAAAGTATGGAAACTCCCACCAAGTTGTTGAACCATTGTGTGCGAAAAACCCGGTATTATTGCATATTGATCCTCTCTTAATTTTGTCCCTAGGCAGTTTCAATGGTGATGTTCTCGACATTTGAGCATTCAGTGGATTTCCTGTATCGTAATGTTATTAGAAGAAGAAAGGAGGATTGCTCAAAAGTTCAACAACTCGGGGTAACATGCTTAGCTGGATATGCTGCTGGATCTGTTGGTAGCTTCATATCAAATCCTGCTGACAATATTGTTGCTTCAATAAACAACAAAAAATCTGACAGTCTCATGCTGGTATATGTTTGTAAGCAGTTATTTACCCTGATGTCTCTCTCAGAAAAGTTCGATCTGATCTATAAGTTTCAATTTTGCAACAGGTAATCAGGAATATTGGGCTTGCGAATCTGTTTACGAGGAGCCTTCCCATTAGAATTATACTCGTTGGACCCGTTGTAACTCTGCAGTGGTTGTTCTATGATACCATCAAGATTCTTAATGGATTGTAAGTGCACACTTGCCTTTCTAAATCTACTATTTCTTTCATCATTAACTTTTCTTATCTCTTTATGGGTGAACCTTTTCTTGGCAATTGCCTAAAGGACCCACAAACAGGATTCTTCTACCTCTAATATTATTTGCAAGGGTTCGAGTATGGGTAACAAATCCTTGTCTTGCAATTGATTGAAGAGATGTATGTTGTGTTTCCATCTGTTTGGACCTTTGGGATACCGAAATGGGTAACTTTTTCAAGTTTGTCCGAGGCATGGATTACTTGAGTATGTGGAAAGAAAATGATAAAGTAGAAAGTTTCTCATCCTAAGGCTTCTTTGGATGTAGCAGCATTTGGATGCTTGTCTGTCTACTTGTTTTTGGACATTATAGTACTGTGCTCTTAAATTTCTGAAGTACATAATCAGAGAAAGTAAGTGCAAACTTTCTTTCATTCGTATGCTAGATGTAAAATGACAGTTTCACCTACCTGGATCGCTAACACCGCATAAAATGAAGGTTCTGTTCTAATCTGGCAAAAATTAGGGAACAGTTCATTCTGATTTAATTCTTGTAAACTTCAACACTTACACGATTTTCTGTGCAATGACAAGTTGATGGTGTCTTGCAGGCCATCTAGTGGTGAAGTTTCAACTGATCCAGAGAGAGAGAATATAAAAGACTGAGCTATGCCGGAACCATTACAGCGTTCCTAATAGAGTGAGGTGGTGTCCACACCAAGGAAATTAGAGCTTTTTCCGACAAACCATGATATATGATGGCAGCTTTTTGTGCCGTTACATATCGCAGTTTATAGCTCTAGTTGTTCTAGATGTTTGCTCGACCATTGTTCTTGCTTTTATATAGCTCATGGGAGTTTCTCTCCAACGGCGACCTAACTTAGATATGTCTGAATAACGTATGATGAATTCTTATTCTTGCCAAGAATATATGGTTACCTGATAACTTTCAAGACCTCAGAATGCATTTCTTGATTTTCACATACTAGTAGGATGTACTTGTTCTCTGCAGAGACACGGAGCTAGGAGAAGTCTTCCAAGGTTACCTGGATAATATTAGGAAAGTACCAAATATATCTCACTTTGGACCCAATGACCACTTACATTCCTTTAGTTTTTACAATATCGTTAATACACATCTAATAAAACCCCATATTGAAAAGATCAAGTTGTCCATCCTTGCGAACTCATTTTACAATCTGATTTAGGGTTTGAGTGGTTTGGTTGATTTTGAACGTTTTGAGTAAATGAGAATTTAGAATATGAAGATATATGCTTTTGAAAAGAAGATAATATTTTTGTAAAATAGGAATACATATACTTGGTGTGAAGATATAAAATGAGCTCCAGAAATAAATTTCAAGTATATATTTAAAATTTTCAAAAGTAGAGGTACATAAGTAGCAATTGAGCGAAAAATGAATCGTATTTTTGAAAATTTCCAAATAACATTTATAGTGCTCCAGCTTTGTATTTCCTGAGTCGTATTCGGATGACTACAATGTAAATGCTCGTCGCAAATCAATCAAAGCGTTTTCGTTTATTGCCTTTGAGGTGACTCTTCACAGGGCACTCAAATTGCTATAAGGACTTGGAATTTCAACCTTTGGCAATGAGCCGTAAGGTGTAAATGTTTTCTTTAGGTGCTATCATACCAATCATTCTCTGAGGAAACTTTTGCACACATGGATGACACCCAACTTTATACGAACGATTTTGATATTTGAACCGATCTTACGGCAAACAAACATGAAATTCAGTTTGCAGTTACAACTTAGATAAGACTGAAAATTGCAAGTTCAAACAAACATATAAAATCAGGATAAATGACTAGACATAGCTGTCGATCAAGGATTTCCTCATCTCATCCACGATAGCACCGGGTTGCGCTTCCCTCAACTTGAAAACACTCTCGATCACGGATAGCTCGGTCGCTGTGGTGTCTGAACCACAAAATGCTGTCCAGTCATTCACGGTCATACCGGCTGCGATTACTTCACTACCTCGGTTGACAGTTCCGGCCACCAAAGGAACCTGGAGGAGGGTCGAGAGCTCATCCAAGTCTTCAATGGATGTATGTGGATGAACCTGCTCCAACATATTTGAGCATCTTGTAAAGCAAAAATTTAACTAATAGGCAGATGCCCATAAAGGGAGTCCAAGTCTACAAAACTGTACAAAAGACGATGTAAAGACTGTTCTATCATACCAGTCCACCTCTGTTGGAGAAGGCACAATAGCTACCCACAAGAATGTTGCCAGCAATAGTCTGCCTAAAGACTTCCACTCCAAGAACATCTGCAATTATCTCCTCGGTTTCCTGATTCCACCAATAGACAGCAATCCAACATCAGGATTTCTTCTGAACTCACTGGACCACACAAGGAACTCTTATAGGGGCAGAAGGTGATTGATTCCATTAACCACACACGGGAAGGCACTAAATCCTAGCTGGAAGTGATGTTCCCACAAGTTCTACAATTTTTTCAACACAAAGATGATTCATATGAATGCTGCTGAGAGATCCACAAAATACTTTCTACATGTTAAAAGAGATCACCCAAACAACTCTGAGATTTGGTGCACCGTATAAGTGCTTAATTGTAGCACTTGGTTCTTACTGAAGAGATTCACACAGCCAAACTCTGTAAATTTTGGATTTCAACAGGAATTGCTTGACAAAAGACTGTTTCTCAAGGAAAAAATGGAGTACCCTGTCAAGATCAGTATGAGTAAGGGCAACATGATCATTGCATGCTATGCAGTTCCCCAGGGCAGATAGCCTTTCTTCAATACGTTGAACGACAACTTGATCAGGCAGACTATTTTTCAAGTGTTGAAGCTCTGAGAACAAAAAAGAAGTTATTAGAGAATGGAAGTCAAATCAGCAGACCAGTCCAAAAATGACAAGAAAATTTATTTGGCTTGCACCTACATTACAAGATGAAGTGGACCAATTCTTCCTGTTTAAGCTAGCAGTTTCATCAGCTCTGAAGTACAGTTGACTTCACAGAGAGCAAATTTAGTGTATGATTTCTTTTTTCTTATGGGCTACTAACATACAGAGAGAATAGAAGAGGGTGGGTATGATTGAAAATGAGTATGACAGCCAAAGCATCATTGTAGCTTATATGAAGAAATAAAGAAGCTCGGATTAAATTCCCAATAAAAGGATTATAGTCATGGAACCTTATTCCTATAGACAGGTCCCTCCAAATGCATTTTATAGAAAGATATGTCAGAATTGGTGCCCTCTCACACGACTCATTAGAGTTTAGGATTAACAGCAAATGCCCTGCTATCACTCAACAAAAACTTACAACAAGCTATGAACCATCCAGATTAAAGACTTACCTTGGTCAGTAGTGTTGTGTGGCATAAGAAGCCCTTTCTTGTTTCCTGCCATGAGATGTCAAAGCGTCACCTTATTAAAAGTTGGCATTAGCTAGTACATATTTAGATGCAAAAGCGGCTTCAGCCTATGAACATTTGGTATTCAAAAGGGGGTAACAATGATCTTCACCTGCACAAAGTCGCCCAATTATCCTATTGCCTGCGATGGACGTTTTAACAACCGGGATAACATCGGCTAATTCAGCCTCAAACGCACTGCACAAAAGACACGAACTTTCAAAGCAAGAAGATACAACAAGCGAACATAGTCAGACCGCCGTAAAACCATTCGACGCACCTGTAAAAGCCTTCCGATCCCCCAATCGCAACCAAACAGTACGCATTCGTCAACTTGGAGAAGACGCCGACTTCGCACGAATTCTCAAACTGAAGCCCTGCGCACAATTCGCACCAAACGAAACTAAGGATCCCAACACGAGCACAATCAAATCGATACAAAATAACCCGGGCTAAATACGAATCGAACGAACACGTATCCTGTCGAGTTCAAATCACTGTCTCCATCAAAATCTACGCAAATGAAACTGCGCAGAAAATAACAAGCGAAACAACAGAAGAGCTGCCGGGGAGGAGCTCACTTGTTGCCATACCGGCGTGCCTTCAGGAGATACAAAGAACAAGCTGCAAGTGCCAAGAAAATCACCACATAAAACAAACCCAGATCCACAAACACCGCAACACAATCGAAACAACGACCTAAGCAGCACAAACCCATCAAAACAAAAGACAAATTCAATCCAACACACGCCTGCTATGATCGAAGAACAACCTCCGGTCCGAGAAAATCTCACACGTTGCCGCAAGAATCCGCGCAGTAGCTCGATGGCGAATCCCACACCGCCGTTGCAGAGGAGGCTGTTGAGGGATTCTCTTCCCTGTTGAGAACAGGGTTCTTAGGGTTTTAGAGAATTGGAGAAGTGGACTGAGCAAAGACGAGCCATGGAGAGAGATATTTTATATTGCTGCTTAGCTTTCTGCTCTGCCCCCACGCTTGACCATGCAGGGAACATCTTGCGGGTGCTAACTTGTCGATTTGTTGACAAAGTCTTGCAATATATATAAATATATATATTTTTTTTCTTTTTACTTTGGTAAAGACAAAGAAAGTTCACTCGCAAATTCATTTGCTAATATAAAGAGTCGCGAAAATTTTCAGGCAAATTGTAAGAAATCAAAGCAATAAATGTATCTAACCATGTATATTTATGCAAATTTCGATTAGTTAATACGTGATTAATTTATCGTAAAATAATAAATTCGAATCGAGTTTATGTTTCTTTTTTTTTTTTTGGTGGTTCGTGCTGAGGTTCATTTTCACGAGGAACCTAATGCAAATGACTAACATATTATTCGGGTGCAAACGTGGGATATAAAATTGAAAGAAACTTACATTTTTCAGACATCATGCGGAGGTCTTTTTCGCACCTCCTATGGTAACCCTTGTGTTAGATATAAAATAAAAAAAATAAAAACTCTTCTGTTTCGCAAAAGAAAAAAGTTAACCCCTGTCTCTGACCAAATGGCACGTGTCTCTTCTTGCTCAAGCATCATGTTGCTCACGTAACTTGACGAGCAAGAAAAGAAGCGGGTCAATGTGTGAGAAAGTCCACATGATGCACGGCCCCGCCCCCAACACCCGAAATTCCGGTCTTTATCGCATTCTATATACTAAGTAGCCTCCGTCCAAAATTGCTCTTCGTGCTCATCCAATTCCGTCTAGGAATTTGATGCAATCGAATCTAGACCTTCCATTCCTAATATTTCCTCAATTATAAATCACCAGGCTCAAGAACGCACATCGCACAGACTATTCTATGTAAAATATAATAGAATAGAGAGCTAAATATGTGAATTCATATTCACTAATTAGTATTGAGGGAGACTAATATATACTAGACGGCATTTCGCATTGCTCATATTTTTTTGTCGAAATATTCTAATTATGTTATTGTATAACTCTAGTACATTTACTACTTACAATATTTTAGCCGTCTACGTTTTCCTATATTAAAAAATCGTAAAATGACGAGTTACAAATAGTACGATATATTAATGAAGAGCGTGGAAGAAGGATAAGAATGCGCTCATTAATTTATAGAGAGAAGTGTTAGCGTTTAGAGTTAGAGATAAAATAACGACAAAGTGTTTATGGTGGTTCAATCCAATTAGGTTGCATGATATATGTTTATAGAAGTGACTAATTACGGTAAAGGGTACAGATAGAAACATAATTACAAAAATACCCGATAATATAAATTACACATTAATAAGAAGAGCTCTAACATTGCCATCTAAAGTTGCATATGGCTAGAATTTGCTCTCCTCGTTGGAAGAAAAGGTTTTGGTGCTTCCTCCAAATAATAACAGCCACCCAGATGCCACATGAGCAAAAAAAAATTGCATTGTTTGTGAGTCTAAGCTCTTAAAATTAAAATGGTTTAGAGGATCAGGTGCGTTAGTTTTTACTGAAAATTAATAACTTAGTAAACATTTTTTAAAAAATATCACTTATATTGCTTATAAAAATGAATGAACGAAAATGTTTAGACATAAATTATTATCGATAATGATAATATTTTTCATTGACTAATTATTTCGAGTGAGACAGGTGATTAATTTTTAGAAAATATTTTTCATATTATTCATTTTTTGCGAAACAAACGGAGCCTTGGTGAGTCATGCTTGCTATCGGTTTATTTGTATAATAGGGAGGTGAAGGTTGCTCCCCTAGTGATGGAAGAAGCTTTTGCAATGCCAAAGGATGGAGATGTCTTGAAGTTTTACCAAACACCAAAGCATTATCTTTCCTTGAGTTGTTACTTGAGATATGCTTCTGTTTACATGTTGGAAGTTCAGGTCAATTTTATCTTCTCTCTCTCCTTGATTTAGCCAAACGCTTCACCAGCTTTGGTTTGCCAATTCATTGATTTATGCCTTGCTCCAATCATAGGTACTTGATGATTGGTGACATTCTTTTTCTTAATTCCTTGAATTGATATTTTTCATGGAAGATTTTGAAGGATGAAAGAAGAATTTTGGCGGCATAAGTTTTGGGTCAATCCATCAAAATCTTGGATTTGCTATCTAGCCACAAGGAAAAAGTAGTGGTTTGGACTGTGCATGTTATACAGGACTCATAAATTTTCATATTTCTAATGATGACTATTTGAGAAGTTTTTAGATGTCATTCTCGACTATCAATTATGAAACCTTATCCGGTAAGATTGACACAGCTATATGAATTGCACTATTTCAAACTACTAAGTTAAAATTTGTGTTCTTTGTCATATATTAATCGAGCCTTTTTAAAATTCTTGGCAACGTGCCGAATTGTTCATTTAAGCTCTGACAAATTCTCATCAATAAGCGGAGAAAGAGATACATTAGATAAACATAAGCTTTGACATATATTGAATTATGATTCTGCTGTGAATTAACGTGGAAGCTAAGCGATCTTGTAATTCGAGTCTAATATGAGAAGAAGAGATTACCGAAGAAATCAATGAGGATGGTTACCAGAGAAATCAATAAGGATGGCTAAGAAGACGAGAGTTTCACATGGTTTGGTTCTGGGTAGCTATTCTACTGGGAGGTCCAATTGCTAAGAAATCCAATATGAATTCGGAGAATACGGAGTTTACAATCGCTCAAATGTTTTCAAGCCCTACATCACTCCCAAATAAAACTACAAGTGTTATCTCACAATCTTTTATAGAGAACAAACTCAAAAAATTCGTAAAGAGAAAATTCTAACACTCTTCTCATTTTTTTTAGTGGGCTAAAATCAAAACCCACCTCTTATACACAAAATATCTGTATCTAAAATAGGATAGCAGACTCAAGCTAGTAAGGATTTGTTGCTACTTCTTATGTTTGGTCAATTAAAAGTCCAATCAAGACTTTCTTGATTTAAATTGCCGGATCCGATCTATCTAATTCTTCAAATGCTCCACGAGAAAAAAAGAAAAAGAAAAAGTAATAGACCTTGCCAACGATTTCATGTGTAAATGACAGCATTGTTCCTTTCAAACGTATTTCCTCTGTTCCATCTCCAACCTTGGCAGCTTCGATTACAATATTAGAGGTGTTGCTACCTTGTGCACCTCGTATGAAAAAAAAATAAAAAGAGAAATCTGAATCGGCATCGTATTGCTCCGGCAGCATTCTTCGTACTCTCAAGTCTCGGGTTATGGAAGAAGGATAAGAAGGAAGGAATCAAGAAGAAGGTATTGGCAACAACGGGTTTTATTGCGGAACAGCTCATGATGTTTATGGCCCAAACCACGACACTGTTAATTCCTCTGGAAAATTTTTGTCACCATCGCATCTTGTCCAGCTTCGACACTAATAAAAACTCAATTAACATAAGGAGATATGTACGTTAATTAATATCGCAAATGAAATCAATCATATAGTCCCATCCACATGCATCGAATAAGGATTGAAAGACCGCATACGTGTTCGTCCCAATGTGAACGGGCTGGAGCTATCATTTTTCTTTTCCTAGGCTCAAAAAGATAAGTTCGGGTCTGACTGACCGAATTAGTCCGAGAGTCCGATTCGATCGGGCTGGTTCGGGCTCTCAAGCTTTTCAAACATCTCGGGTCTTGGGCTTCCCGCGGGGACGATCTCATGTGGAAAGCCGAAACCACGGGATCTAATGCACCAAGTTCATCGCATCAGAAAAATTCAAATTTGCATGGTATGAAGTAGAAAAATGTTCACGTACTTATCCTTTTCAATGAGTGCTATTATTCACAATCATATCGCTCGTCATGGTGCGATAGAATCAAAAGAATCAATCGATCAGATGCAATAAAGCTCAGGAAGAAGAAGAAGCAGAAGAAGGAGAAGTAGCAGCAGTTTTCTGGTGTTATTAGATTGGCTATTCATCCACAGCTCTTCCGAATCTTGAAGCGAAGGACCGGCTGCTGTAATACTCCTCCTCCTCTTGCTGCCACTCCCCGTCGTCGAAGTTCTTGGCGTAGCTTGACATGTCGTACCTCACCGGCCGGTGATCGCCAACCTCATGATAATCGCTCGCCGACGCAACCCTGAAGACCCTCCTCCTCACCTCCAGAGAAATCCACCTGATCGTCCTCGCGAGCCTTGCCACCAGCTTCCTCCTCCCCCTGGCCAACCGTCTCCACGCCCTCTTCGCCACCAACCTCCATGAGAACGCCGCTGTTGTCCGGTCAGACGATATGTCTTTTCTCGAGTACTTCAAACGGTAAGCTGTCTCCATTTGCTCTCTCTCTCTCTCTCTCTCTCTCTCTCTTGCTCAATTGGGCATGGATTGAGGCGATAAATATAAGGGAAGGAAGGGAGGGAGAGGGCTTGGTTTGATCGCCATTGGTTGTAGCGGAAGTCAGTGTGAAGCAGCGAGAAAAGGGGAAGGTGGTGGGAAGATGGTTCGCTTTGTTTATATGTATATGTTATAATATTAATGGGTTGGATTGCAGCGTGAGCAATGGCATGCGCTTCATCGCGAATGCGTGATCAAAGACGATGATGCCCCCCTTGAGCCCGTGACTTGGAGCTGTTCTTCTTATTCATACGGGCTTTTCGTTTGACCTCGGGAATCACAAGAGAAAAACAGTGACTTCCCAGCAACGAAGAATCCGATGCAAGGAAGAAGAAGAAGATCAGGACGAACGGATGACGCACCGTCGACGCTAAGAAAACAGCGAGTTGCCAACCGAAACGAGGGTACTATGAATCTGTCGCGTCGATGCTGCGAAACAGCGATGCTCAAGGCCGTTTTATAATGCAAAAGTCAAATCAAATGTCATGGCTAATATACATATGGCCCTACTGGTAAAGGGATTGAGAAGTGAGGACGCTAGTACTATAGATGTAGAGTTCGCCTCCAGCGCTTTGTAAGATACAAAACAAAAGTCCGAAAGAGAAAAGTTAGAGATAGAACTGACAAAAAAAAAAATCTAATCAAATGCCAGGAGGATGTATCTTGAATTTTGGATACGAGACTCGATGGTTGTACTCTTAGCCAAGTTCAAGTGAGATCACATGTATGTTTTATGACGTCGCATAGTTAAGTAGCACAAGTATCTATACATTAGATGATACTTCACTAGTGTTTTGATTTACCGATGAGAAAGTATTCCATGGAAAACTCATATCATGTCATTTCAGGACATGGTAGGGTGTGTTATAATCACAACGACATGTCTATTTCAATGCATGTCGGTTCAATGAACTCTGTATTTCTTATTGACTTCACGTGGAATCTAACTGATCGAAAAGATTGGGGACGACGTAGGAGTCATACCACCAGTTTTAAGGGCGAGACAACGGCCATGATGTAGCACCAAAAAGCAATCTCGATTTTCTATCTGACCATTCCATCCCTTTTTTTTTTACCCCCCTCTTTTCCGATAACACGAGATATCCAAATGTCAGAAAGATCTAAAATCAATGAGATGACGAAAAAGAAGAAAGGAAAAGAAGCGTCATCATGGGCCTATTCCCTTTGGGCACTGTCGTTGACTTTTGGGCCTTTCCAATGGATGGCAATGGGACCACGAACGAGATGATGGGCCGAATCCATTCGAGCTTATAGTCAATTTCTTAATCACACTCGCGAAAATTACAAAAAAGCGGATCTTAACAATGAAATCTTATCTGGTAAGGATTGACATAGCTATATAAATTGCACTATTTCATACTACTAACTTAAAATTCGTGTTCTCTGTCAGATGTTAATCGAGCCTTTTTAAACTTCTCGGCAACGTACCGAAATGTGCATTTAAGCTTTTTGACAAATTCTCATCAATAAGCGGATAAAGAGATACGTTAGATAAACATAAGCTTTAACATATACAAAACTATGATTCTGTTGTGAAATAAAGTGGAAGCTAAACGATCTTATAATTCGAGTCCAAACGCTAGAAGAAGAGAATACCAGAGAAATCAATGAGGACGGATAAGAAGACGAGAGTTTCACGTGGTTCAGTACTTGGTACCTATTTTCCTCACTAAGAAATTCACTATAAATCCGGAAAATGCAGAGTTTACAATCGCTCAAGCACTTAAATGTTTTCAAGCCCTACCAAATAAAACCACAAGTCTTATCTCACAATCTTTTATAGAGAACTAACTCAAAAAACTCGCAAGGAGAAAATTCTAACACCCTTCTCAAATTTTTTTTAGTGGGCTAAAATGAAAACCCACACCCCTTATACACAAAATATCCGTATCTAAAATAGGATAGCCGACTCAAGCTAGTAATCCAGCTCCAACAAGGATTTGTTCCTACTTCTTATGTTCGGTCAATTGAAAGTCCAATCAAGACTTTCTTGATTTAAATTGCCGGATCCGATTTATCTAATTCTTCAAATGCTCCACGAGAAAAAAAGAAAAAGAAAAGGTAATAGACCTTGCCAACGATTTCATGTGTAAATGACAGCATTGTTCCATTCAAACATGTTTCCTCTGTTCCATCTCCAACCTTTGGCAGCTTCGATTACGATATTAGAGGTGTTGCTACCTTGTGCACCTCGTATGAAAAAAAATAAAAAGAGAAATCTGAATCGGCATCGTATTGCTCCGGCAGCATTCTTCGCACTCTCGAGTCTCGGGTTATGGAAGAAGGATAAGAAGGAAGGAATCAAGAAGAAGGTATCGGCACCAACGGGTTTTATTGCGGAACAGCTCGTGATGTTCATGGCCTAAACCACGACATTGTTAATTACTCTGGAAAATTTTTGTCACCATCGCATCTTGTCTAGCTTCGACACTGATAAAAACTCTATTAACATAGGATATATGAATGTTAATTAATATCGCAAATGAAATCAATCATACGGTCCCATCCACGTGCATCCAATAAGAATTGAAAGACCGCATAGGTGTCCGTTCCAATGTGAATGGGCCAGAGCTATCGTTTTTGTTTTCCCAGGCTCGAAAAGATAAGTTTGGGTCCGACTGACCGAATTGGTCCGAGAGTCCGATTCAATCGGGCTGGTTCGGGCTCTCCAGCTTTTCAAACATCTCGGTTCTCAGACTTCCCGCGGGGACAATCTCATGTAGAAAGCCGAAACCACCGGATCCAATGCACCAAGTTCAAGGCATCGGAAAATTTTAAATTTGCACGGTGTGAAGTATAAAAATGTTCCACGTACTTATCCTTTTCAATGAGTGCTATTATTCACAGTCATATCGTTCGTCATGGTGCAATAGAATCGAAAGAATCAATCGATCAGAGATGCAATAAAGCTCAGGAAGAAGAAGAAGCAGAAGAAGGAGAAGTAGCAGTTTGCCGGTGTTATTAGATTGGCGATTCATCCACAGCTCTGCCGAATCTAGAAGCGAAGGACCGACTGCTGTAATGCTCCTCCTCCTCCTCCTGCCACTCTCCGTCGTCGAAGTTCTTCGCGTAGCTCAAGATGTCGTACCTCACCAGCCGGTGATCACCGACCTCGTGATAATCGCTCGCGGACGCAACCCTGAAGACCCTCCTCCTCACCTCCAGAGAAATCCAACTGATCCTCCCCGCGAGCCTCACTGCCAGCTTCCTCCTCCCCCTCGCTAACCGACTCCATGCCCTCTTCGCCGCCGACCTCCACGAGAACGCCTGTGTCAATATTTCGTTTCTCGGGTACTTCAAATGGTAAGCGATCTTCATTCATTCTCTCTCTCTCTCTCTCTCTCTCTCTCTCGCAATTGGGCATGTATTCAGGCGATAAATATAGGGGAAGGGGGGAGAGGGCTTGGTTAGATGGCCATTGGTTGTGTCGGAAGTCAGTGTGAAGCAGCGAGAAAAGCGGGAAGGTGGGGGGAAGATGGTTCGCTTTTGTTTATGTATATGTTTTAATTTAATGGGTTGGATTGCAGCGTGAGAAATGGTGTGCGCTTCATCGCGAATGCGAGATCGAAGACGATGACGCACTGTTGGAGCTGTTCTTCTTATCTATATGGGCTTTGCGTTTGACCTCGGGAATCACAAGAAGAAAACAGAGTCTTCCCACGAACGAAGGATCTGATGCAAGGAAGAAGAAGAAGATCAGGACGAACGGATGACGCACCGTCGACGCTAAGAAAACAGCGAGTTGCCAACCGAAACGAGGGTACGATGATTCTGTCGCGTCCCTTGCGACTCGATTCACGTGACGCTTTCTTGCACCGTCTCTCTCTAGTCCATGCAATGCATGCTGCGAAATGGCGCCGCTTGAGGCCGTTTTTATAGTGCGCAAATCAAATCAAATGCCACGGCAAATAGGCATGCGGTCTTGCTGGTAAAGGGATTGGGGGTGGGGATGCTAGTACTATATTTGCAAGGTTCGACTTTCGCGCTCTGCAAGAAGTAGAGCAAAAGTTAGAGAGAGAAGAGTTATAAATAGGATTGATAAAAAAAGAAAAAAAATCAAATGCCAAAAGGATGTGTCAGTGAATTTGGATACGAGACACGATGGTTGTGTGCTTAGCCAAGTTCGAGTGAGATCACACGTATGTTTTATGACGTCGCACCGTTAAGTAGCACAAGTATCTATACATTGGACGATACTTCATAAGTGTTTCGATGTGCGACCAAAAAGTATTCCATGTGAAACTTAGGGTGTGTTTGTTTTGCGAAAATGAATGAGAACATCTTTCAAAAAGTGATCATTTGAATCACTTAAGAAATTGAATGAACAAAAAATGTGTTCATTGTCAACGAAAATTTTTAAACATAAATTTGTTATCGATAATGAAAATACTTATTATTGACTAATAATTTCAAGTGACATAAGCGATATTTTTTAATCAATTTTCTTCAAAGCATTCTCGATTTTCTATCCGATCATTCCATCCTTTTTTTTAACCCCCCTTCTTTTCCGATAACACGAGATATCCAAATGTCAAGAAAAATCTAAAATCAATGAGATGACGAAAAAGAAGCATCATCATGGGCCTATTCCCTTTGGGCACTGTCGTTGGCTTTTGGGCTCTTCCAACGGACGGCAATGGGACCACGAAAGAAATGATGGGCCGGATCCATTCGAGCTTACAGTCAATTTGTTAATCACACTTTGCGAAAATTAAGACAATGTCGTCAATGTAAAATATGAGGGCTCCATGCCATAACGAAAATTCCCAATTGTCTTTATAGTATGACGCGAGGAAATTGTATATGGATTCGACAACATTATTGTAACATTAAGAGAATATGATATAGATATTTCAAGAAAGTACTTACTGGGAATAGTTACTGAACGCGTTATTTTCAATAAATGCTAATTCGCAACATTAGAATTATTTCTTTTTTAGAAAATTACAAATCCTAATTGGAAGCAAAACGAGTCCAGAGCACAAAAGAAACGCTTCCCCTTGCAAATTAGATCTTATGCACCACTCATAGAGGCAACTCTTAAAGGAAACTGTACGGAACGCCTAGTACTAATTGTCCGGATTAGTAATCTATGACGATCTTATAAATGGAAATAATATTTATCAGATCATATTGTTAAGCTACGATACAAAACTCGAGTTCTAGACTCCCGAGTCCTTTGGAAGTAAGGAAGGGCTTCCTGCGCCAAGCGGTGGCCTCGGTGGATACGAATCTCCAAGTCAACGAGGCGCTTGGCGTAAATACATGGAATTTCAAGGACCGATGTGCAAATAACACAAATTTTAACGTACAAGAACATACCTTCGCTTCCCTTTTTAAGGCCTCTTGCTCCGAAACCCTCCTTCGGTCCTGAGCCTCCGTCCTCTCCTCGCGCTTCGCAGCCGACACAGAGAGAAGAAAGGGAAGAGAGTCTCATCGACGGAGGGCGAAAGAACCCACTTCGGACGACGTCGTGCCCGGCACGCTCGCGGCTCTGGCCGGTGTTCGGAGCGAAGTTTCTGTGTAATTCGTCGACGCTACCTGTGGAGGCTTTGAGCTCGGCGCTTCCTCTTGTACGTGCTCGACTTCTTTCTCGTTTTCCCGAACTTTCTCGCATCTGTTTTTAGCTCCGAGAGATAATTTGGTGATTGCTGTGTTTGAATGTGCGTCAGCTGTATTTGAAGTCTGTTTATACCCAAAAGAAGAATGTCGTGCTCACGTGGTTGTGTATGAGTTGTGCTGGTAATTTCGGAGAGGCTTTGCTCAGATGAATGCTTGATCGAATTCATTAATTGGATTGGTGTCATTTTTTTCGTTGATGGTTAGGATAACTGGTAGAACTATTTTGTCAATGTTGTGGAAAAAGAGTCGAATTTCGCGTGTGGTGAATGATTTATTGGCCTTCCTTTTCAGGTCCAATAATATATTAGCCCCAGGCCCTGCTGAATTAAGTAGCTCAGTTGGGTCTGGGTCGAATAACATGGGCGTGGAGTTGGCCAACGAAAGGGCAGGGTTTCTTGAGATGGAGGACGTTAATTTGACCGACAATGAGTTGGTGTATCACGTTAGGACTGCGCTGAAATCAGCGTCTTTGGTAAGCCTTGCAAATCAGTAGATTGTGGTCTGCTACTGTTGCTCTGATGTTTTTGCCGCTTTTTCTCCTTTCTTTGCTCTTCTGGATGGAATGATGATCTGATCAAGTTTAATTTTCTGAGGTTAAGCATGCTGAAATATGCTGCTTTATTGGTATCTTGATGAGATTTCTCTGAATCCGTTGGTTTAGGGTGATAGTGAAAGTTACGATGAGCTCATTGGGGTCATGCATCACAGGGAACGGCTTTCGCCTGATGAGGTTGCTCTGCTAGTGGTAGGTTTCCCTGTACATTTATATTTACTCAGTTGTCTAATGGGTTACTTCTTACTGTTGATTTGCCTACGTAGATTTTGAATTGTTCCATTCGTTTGTTCGATAGACTTGTTTAAAGGCGCTATCAGGTACGGTTTCTTGCATAGATGTGGTGCATCACGAGTCTCTTCTTTCTTCTGTAAGTAATCGATTTGGTAATATGTTCATCTACTTTAATCTTATTCTCGTAAGTGCCTTTCTGAAGAATGGACTAATTTTCAGATATATGGAATGAGCATGTGGAATTATGGACCTGAAGTCATGGATGCGTTGGTTGACTTAATTGTATCTCTGGTATGGAAGTTTGGTCTTTTTTTGGCTTCTGTAGTACACAATTTAACTTGGCCTGTTCTCATTTATTTTACCTTTTCTTTTGTAATTTTATGCTGGAGCAGGCTGCTTCGAGTGGAAAATATGTTGATCATTGCTTGGATATGCTCATAAGGAATTTTATCCCGCCATATTCGTACCTGGCCTTGTTAAAGCAGCCACGGGGCCTCTCAAGAAAAGACCAAGTTCTTTCTCGGGTTCATTCAGCTCTAGGAAGTATTAGTCATTTGGTTCCTCTTGCTCCCATGAGATTATTGTCATTAGTCATCCAAAGAATGCCAAGGCAAAATGATAATGAAGCTGTGAGTTCAGTTTCCTTTGGAATTCTGATGTTAACTAACACCACTAAGTTGGGATGCTTTTGATATTTATAGAACCTGTTGCTTGGTTGATTGATTCTTCATTTATAAATTACTAATGCTTTTGAAAAGAGAATAATTTTAACTCAGAAAAAGCTCAACGCAATATTCTAAGTGTCACCAACGGAGTAGCTATATTCGTCACTTTTATACGTGGAATCATATATTTTATTTTGCATGTATTATCTTTGATCCATAACCTTCTTGCTTCGTCCTTGGTGAATACTGTCGTGCTTTCTTTTAATTTTTTTTTAATATTTTACGTTTACATGTTTTTGATGTGGCTCAACTAGACCCTGCTCTGACTTTTCATTGATAAATGAACACGATCTTTATTCAGTTTCCTCAAGTAGGATGTGATGGTGCTTCAGTGAGCTAACTGATGTTGGTAAGGTATGTGAAGATAAACCTTATTCTTTTGTAGGTCATGATGACATACGTGGAGAACATGTTCAAGCTGGAGAGTGGTAGTATGGGACAACTTGTTGGGAGCACAATGCTTATGGCAGTAGTGGACAGACTATTAGATTTGGATGTAAGTATAGTACAGTTCCATTGTTAATACTCCTCTCGAAGGGATTGCATGATGTTAATACAATTTTCCGCTTTTTGTAGTTGGAGATCGCGTGGGAGGATATTCTACAAGATGACTCTAGCAAAGGCATTTTTGAGATGGAATTAGAAGACTTGGAAGAAGATGAAGAAGACTTGAATGACGAAGGCGATGAGGTAAGCTAGCATTACAGATTTGACTGGATCAGGTTATTGTGGATTTACTCTAGTTTATTTCATATGCTTGGTGAAATCTCAGACGATGTTGTGAGTGAATCAGATTAGTTGTATATGTTGACCGGTCATGTACCGGAGGGCATTTCAGCCTTAGTTATTAAAATTGTCCTAGTGTGGCTATACATTTGAGATCCCTAAGGCAATTGCAAGTGCACATAAACTCCTGATCTATGTCAGACGCTGTGCATGGAATTTTTTTTATAGCAAAAGTGTCATGCTTTAATTTAAAATTTTAATCTTTACAAAGTTTATAATGGATTCTGTTTCTGTGTAACTATGAATTATACAATAGGTAACATGCATAGGGGTTGCTAGCCTTATCTATAACTTCCCGACGGGAATTGGTCAACAGAGGTTCTTGGTTCATGGTATGGTAGTCATGCGCCTTTTGTGGGATATGACATCGCATTGTGCGACGAATAATCCATGGTTTCCGTTACCGTTAATTTCTATCCTTTTCTTTGGTTTTTTGCGCTATAAGTTTGATCAACAGTCTCACCTTACGTAATGCGCTGATTAAGCTACTTGCGCAGCTTCCAGGAAATCATTTAAGCAGAAATGGTCTGCGAGGAAATGTAATTGCTGAGAAATTGGATAGCTTATTGGTGTTGACTTTTGAGTATCTTGAATCCTGTCAAGGGCATGGCCGGTTGCTTGAGGTTTTATCTAGACTCTAATAAATTTTTGCTGGCTATAATTGGTTTTGGGTCCACTAATGTTCCAAACTTTTTCATCTGGTATATTGATCTTTTTTAATCTTTTTGTTGAGTAGGTATTTGAGACTCTTCTCAATTCTTTTCGAATCACTGTTCTGAATGCGTACAAGTCCAAGTTTGCGCAGGTAATGGACATGTGCTTCCAGATTTATTTAGAGAGACAGACTATTGATTACTCCCTTTCTGAGTTTTATCAACTCTGCATAGTGCAGTTTGTGATGTTCTATGCGTGTGCACTGGATCCTGAGAATTGCGGTGTGAGATTTGCTCGAACACTTGTAGATATTTTTGTTTCCCATGATCACCCGCCAATGACAAGGTAATATGGCCTATCCTTTGAAGTTCCGATGCCACATCGTTAGTTGACTTAGAATGGTGTGCGCTGCTTATCTAAAAATTATATTCTTTTTATCTACAACAAATAGTGCAGCATGCCATGGATTCCCAACGTTGGTTTTCTTGACCTATGAATGATCTCAATTTCGTTTTCTTTTGAAGATTTAGAACTGGTGTTAAGATTAACATCTTTTAGTATCTCTATTGATCTTGGCAGTTACTGTTTAAAGCTTATTGCTCTAGGTATTGATTTTATGTCCTGTCTTTTGCAGAATGAGTGCAGTTGCATATCTTGCCAGCTATCTGTCTCGCGGAAAGTTCCTCTCTGCCAATTACATCACTACAATGTTGAAAAGGTTATGATTGTTAAATTTATTCAAGTTTCTGTTGAGGCTACCATAAGAGAGCTTTTGTTATAACCGTAGGTCTATGTAAAGACAATTTATTGATGCAATTATTCTGCGACTATTGACACTTCAGGTTGGTTGATTGGTGTTTGGACTATTGCAAAGTTCAGGATGGGGACGTTAATCCACTAACTCATCGAGTTTTCTATGCTGGCTGCCAGGTAACATCATATCTTAGTTAGATTGTAAGTTGAGATTAAGATTGGTGTTCACTGTTATTAGGACAATGGAGTGCCTTTATGCATATTTTCCTTTAAGAGAGGAGCCTTTTATGAAATTGTGTGTTTATCAACCGATGTTTTTTCCCATCCCCCGACAACTGGAAATTTTGAATGCTTATCTGGCTTGGTATGCATGAAGAAATTTTGATTTGGGGATAATCAACAACAGTTTAGAATTTCCTCATTTTCTCTGCCACATATGCACAGATAGAGCTTTTTGCTGAGATGACCTTGTCTTTTTGAGGAAAAAATTTCAGTTGATTGTTTGGGGTCTTTGGACGATATCTCTTGAGAAGATAAGGTGTAGCAGGAAAGAATATTAGGATGGAAGTGCTGATGCATTAGCTTTCTATATCACAGGCTATTATGTACGTGCTTTGCTTTCGAATGAGGTCAATAATGAGCATTCCACGGCTGAAGTCACAGCTTTTCCTCATGCCGATACAAACAATCCTAGAGCACAAACCGTATCCATTAAAGGTGAGCTTTGCTATCTTATATGATTATAGATTTGCCATGAATTATAATTTCTTCTGACCTTTTAGAACTTTTTTGTATGCATTCTCTCTTGTGAATCTGCAAGTACCATCAAAAGCATACCACATTTTGTTATTTACAAAAAAAAATTCCAACCTTACGTTAGCTTTTTTCATCCTTGACTTACAGCCTCAGCTTTTCTCGTCTTCTTACAGGTATGCCTGCCATCTGTAGTGGGGGAATTTCTTAAACAGGCAAGAGCAGCTAGGCTTTACACAGTGTCCAAGACATCTATCTCTGATGACATCCAGGAGTCTGATCTTTCAAGGGCTTTTGGTGGACTGGAGAGGCTAGACATGTTCTTTCCTTTTGACCCATGTTTATTGAAGAAAAGCGACAGGTTCATTCTCTTGCCTTAAAAGTTCTGCAAATGAGTAATTATGGGCCAAAAGAATATGAGTGCATGTCAATGGGTATATTTTGTTCGGTTTTGAATATCTGACTAAGAAGTGATTTGCCTAATGTGGTTGACTTGGAGAAAACGTAAGAGTTATCGAAGGATATGTGCTCTTCGCATGGTTGCTAGTATCAGTTTCAGGATGGCATCTGTTTGTGATGTTCTCTTTATTGTTGAATTTGGTTGGAGAACACGAAACCTGTTTAGGCTAATTGCTGGAATGCTCCTGTCTCAACTGTAGATTCTTGATGTTAGAGTTGAGTTTTAAGAGAACCAACATTTTTGGTCGCTTACTCTGGTTTCAACTTTTTAAGGGATAGCTACCAGTGTGTCCGTAAGTTATGTCGTTAACATGTAACTATAGGGGAAGGGAGCACTGACCATACTTTTCTTCTTTTGAAACTTTATGCTCTGCAGATTCATCCGGCCAAACTTTATATTTTGGTCAATGGTCAGTCTTACGTATGATGACGATGAAGATGAAGACGAGGAAGATAGCTTTGACGAAGATGGTGAAGAGTCTGTTGATGGCATAGGGGAGACCAGAGGCGATAGAATGGCTACAAGTTTTAACGAGCAAGATATTGATATCGAAGAATTTGACTATGCGTTGAATAAAATGTCCATTACACCAAAGCAGTCTTTGATGTACAAGTACGGTGGAGGACTAGAGGAACTGGTACGAATGCCATCAAGGATAAGACCATCTACTAGTCCAGAGTCATTGTGAAATCAGCGGATTGTCAGCAATTCTTTCAGAAGCTGGAAGATAGTGCTGCCACATCATGCAGGCCATACTGGAACGACGCTATCGACTCCTTGCTCAGAGCAAAATTTGTGGTGGTAACTCTGGCGTTGTGTAAAATTTTGGTCTCGAATGAAAGTCTGGATGATAGTGTGATGTTGTGAAACATAATGTGACAGTGCTGCTTCTGTATCCATATAAGCCAGAAATCTCATTCTCCATCTTACCGGTTCGATGCATCTTCGAAACTACTACCTCTGATTTATATACATAGGTATTGAGTTGAAGGTTTTCAATTTGAGTCAATAAACACAATGAGCTAAGGCAAGAAGAGAATGAGCATCACCGTGGCAAGGAAAAGCTGGTATGCTACTGCTCAAAACATACCTTTTGAGTCAAATGATGTAACTTTTATTAACAAAGTCATTGGAGATATCATACAAGCTAAGAATTGACCAAGAACCCATGCCTAGGGTTCACACAATTAAAGAATCATATCTTGATTCTTTGGTACAGCATTTACAAATTTACATTATTTACATGGTATTGCCAGAAATTATGTTCCGGCAAAAACATCGATCTTGCTCTGCCGCTTGGGTTCAGCCCATGACAGACGGATGAAAAAGCAACCCCATTGCTCTTTCACTGACTCGAAACATCTTACAACTGACTTCGGTGGAATTTTGGTGGATATGACAAAGGTACCTGCAAGAAACCCTCACAAATTTAAAATCACCCCTTTGCAAGTATGTCTTTAACCACATAGTGCCAGATAATCATAAAAAAAAAAAGGGAAGACATCACTAGATCATTGATCCTGAGCTAGAAAGAAAATAACTTTGGAAGACATTCGAGTGGAGCGAAGAAGCAATGACATGCGACAGCAATCAGAGTCTCAGACAGCTCCAATCTGCTGGTGCAGCCGTTTTGTTCCCAAGTCCAAAGCTGGCTAACCTCCCATCTCACATGTAAACCAGAGCCTCACAATTGAATGATGAACTCTCGATATAATCTTATTTCAGAGACACCAGCAAACAAGTACCAGTTCTTCAGAAACGTAACTGAGCATATTGTGTTAAGCGACCATTTCTAGCAAAAACCTTTTGATGTGAGGAAATTTATCCTAGAAACTGCGTAAAGCATGCGCATTCTCTATCCAGTTCAACTCCTTTTTAAGTCTGCTTTAGATTGCTCCATCTATTCCATTAACAAGCTAATGAGAATATTTATAGTTACCTTTAGAATGCAAATATGACAACTTGCAAGGCTAGATTTGAAGCTTGCCACTCAAGTAGCAGAGCTGCTGCTCTTAGTCCTGCTGCAATCTAAGGATTACCTGCAAGAGGGTCAATGCGGCAGTTGCAACAGTGACATACCCGGAATGTTATGAGGAAAATATAGCTTCGTGTAGGAACTCTACCTGACATTATGAATCTTTGATCTCCCCCTCAACCAGCTGTTTGATCAGAAGTGTTAGTGAACTGAGGAGATTGAGTTGGTAGTCTCATCTGGGTCTGTCCTGGAGCAGGTGCTACTATACCTGATCAAGGAAGCTCACACAGTTAAAGTTAAGCACATGTAAAAAATTCAGTCATTGCAAGTAGTTGAATGAATTAGGAAACACATAGATCAAGAGTTAGCACACGATTATTGCCCAACAGAACAGGATAAAGCAGTCCTTTCTCATTCATAGTTCAGCATCAAGCTGCTAATTATAAAAGCAGGGATTCAGGGCGCCACCAATATGTGTATGTATACATGTGTGTGTATGTGAGTGGCAGAAAAAGGGGAATCCATTGGATAAGGAGAGGTAGACGCATTTCCAAAGATGAGAATCGAGCGACTTCTGGACTACCAGTGTACTATCAAACAGAAGTTCTCTTCTGCACTATTCATTCTACTCAGAGATGCAGACAGCAATATCACACAAGGCAAAGGCATCATGTTCACCCTTAAAAACCAGTTAATTGACAATCCTTTGTAGTCGAGACGACTTGTTAATAAATTAAACTTAATAAACGCAAGACGCTCATAGTATCAAGTAAAGTCCCCTTAAAAGTAACTACGGTGTACAAAGCATGGGAAAGACTGCCAGAAGTACATGATAAACAGGTAACCTTAAGTGTTCGAGTGGAAGGTCTCAATAGAAAGACATTGCTGAAAAACCCCGATATAATCATAACAATGTGTATTCCCGACATCATAGGAACTCCAGAAACATCACTTTGTTAACTTAGAAGAGAGAGTGAGAAAAATACCAGTAGGGTAAGGCACTTGAATGTTGGGAACTGCAGCAGTAGTTCCTCCAGTTATATTGGGTCCCCCAAGTTGCATAATATGCTGACCTGGCATCCGATAACCACGAAGCATCGCATACCCATGATTACCAGGGGGTAGATGACCTGATTGCCCAAATGAGTATACGTCGCTGCTATCTGTGGATGGCGCCCCGTACATTTGTAGGTAATGCTGGGCCATGTAAGGATTGTAGACGCCCTGCAATATGGAAGAGGAAGTACATAAACTCATATCAGAGAGCTCGATATGGGATTCTAAAAACTTTATGCTACAACTTCTAAGAGAAGTTGAAATTTCAACAATAAGGATATCTAGGATTAACCTGTGGATAGACATATTCAGGCCCAAATGTAGTGTACCTGCAGTAAAGAAAGTAATTGAATCGCTTCAGAAGATATAGACACATCAAGGTATTACATCAACAGAAAATCTTTTCCTGTCAAATAATGTGTTGAAGATGGCATCAATTTGACCAGTTAAATCAATATGCCATCCTTCATACTGCAAGTGGCCAGAACAAAAGTTGAATGAATTTGACCATCTTAAGATAAGAACAGAGCTTCCAATCAAAACCCGGGAGATGCGATGTCTTTAATTTTGCTCACGCAATATTTCTTTGAGCAAACAAAAAAGAAGAAGCTCCATGTACTCAAGTATATCTGATTTTCAATTTTGCATGTGATCAACAAATTTACTCTTTGATTTTGAAAGTCTGAATGGTATGCTAATTGCTATATCTTTTGAAGTCCAAATTGCGCAGCAGCACAAGCATCCAATTCAAGCTCGGACTAATAACTGTAAGTTCCTTCCAGGAAATGACATGACTTTGGACTTACCCATAAGGAGGATAGACATATCCTGGCTGATAACCATAAGAACTTGGTGGATGGTGGTAGACAGGGCTCCCCACGTAACTCCCCCTGGGAGTCTGCACACTTCCAATCAGAGGTGGTACAGGTCTCAATCGCCCTAGGACAACAAAACAAACATCCGTTAGATCAAGAAACAGAAACAAGAAAGTCTAAAAAGTGACTACAGCTATCACAAATGAAACATCAGTACATTTTATCACCGATTGCACCCTAAATGTAGATTTTCGGCATACTTTGACTATGGACCAATGTCTGCACAAACTTATATTGAACAATTACATCTTTGAACAGGCCAACTGACTGATGCATAGATCCACTGGTTTTAAACACCCATTTTCATCACATCAATGGATAGATTAATTTTGGTAGAAGTACTTGGTAAACCTAGCTTGCTCTCTACGTACTGCCATTGGTACCCTAACAATACAAAAAAGTTCTTGCTGGGATGCAACACTCCAACAGCGACTAACAGGAAACTAAATTCCATCATTTCATGTCATACTAGATCAAGTGCCACATGGCACTGCATAAACAATTCAAGTCTTAAATCAAAGCAGTTGGGAGCATGCAATGTTCACATTCAGGTAGTACTGTGGATCAAAACAGAAAGTACCATAAGGAAGAGGTGGCCGAGGCCGGCCGAGAGAAGCCAAATTGCAATTAGCCCTTCTGCCATCGATAACTGGGCTGGGATTTTCACAAGCTCTTCTCGCAGATTCAGGATCGCGGAATGTCACCTAACCTCCATGTAAATCCAATCCAAGAATAAAAACACGATAGCTATAAACCCATCACCATCATATTGAACCAGAAAAAAACCGAACACACCCACTGAGAAGGAATAAATAAAACCGACATCCCCAAATAACAACAGCTAAACCGTCACAGTTACAGAACATCAATACTTACAAATCCATAGCCTTTGGATCGGCCAGTGTTCTTGTCAGTGATAACAACAGCCTCAAGAATGTCCCCAAACTGCTCAAAGTAGCGCATCAAAGTATCACTCTGAGTCTCCCATGCCAATCCTCCCACAAACACCTTCGTATAAGTCGTGTCCCCAAAACCAGAGAATGGGGAACTAGGCACTGGTTGGTAAAATGCCATCTAATTTCACCAAAGCCGCGAAGAATCAATCAAAAGTTCAAATTTCCTCCATAAGCAACTCGACGGGTTCAATTCACGTGACATAAAGGTAGACCCAGAAGAGCTCGAGCTTCCTCATCATCACATACTAAACATGTTGGGACCAAGCAATAAAACCCTCTCCCAGTCAAAGATGGCAAGATTAGCAGAAGACCCAACTTGACAAAATGAAGAAAGAGCCACAAGAGCTACCCAGAGAATGTAAAGTCAGCTCCTTGAGGTGACCCAGATCAATCAACCCAAGAAAAAGAACAGGAAAAAAAAGGAAGACTTTCGAGAAACCCTAGTAGATATAGTAACAGAGCACAGTGGTATTCAAGAAAAAAGGAGAGACTGTGACGAGACAAAAAGAGGAAGAATTGAACTTGGGATTCGGATTTCGAGGGATGGGATCAAAAGGGAAGGCGGGCACGAAGGGATTCACTGAAGTTATGGCGTGGTGGTTTGCTTTCGCTGTGTGAAAAAGCCGATCGAGCCTAAGCTGTATTTTCAGAATCGCCGGGACACTATTCGCCAAACCAAAACACACTAATCAAAATATACTCTCTCTCTCTCTCTCTCTCTCTCTCTCTATATA
>BCNH02000010.1:24824217-24839310 GCA_001662345.2 Metrosideros polymorpha var. glaberrima
CTAATCAAAATCTACTCTCTCTCTCTCTCTCTCTCTCTCTATATATATATATATATACATACTATAGTCCAATTTTCTAATTTGTTGTCGGGATGTAATATTCTTAACCACGAAGCTTACAATTAATTTCTTTTTCCTTCTGCAAAGAAGTGACAGTCTTGATAGAATAATGCCGAAAAAGTTTGTCGTCTTGCTCTTAGCAAAAACCCCAAAAAGCAAAAACAGCCAGATGTGAATTTGGATAATGACCCGAATATGGACAGAATAACGCTTGTCTAAATGATTCAAGATGTGCTACCATCGTGAAACTTAGAAATATCACATGTCTCGGAGCTACTAAACTAAAAGAAGAATTTACTGATGTGGATTATGGATTTCATGATACGTATCTCGCTATATAGAAAAGTTTTGATCTTTACATTTATCTTCCGACAATGAAAAGCACCCATTTATTGTCTAGAGGCTTGATTTGTTTAAATACTTTGTTCAAAACCGCTTAATCATCGGGGCTATCTAAATAAATAGATTAAGACTTCGTTTGTTTTTTGATATTTCTGAAAAAAAAAAAAAGATTCAAGAAAAACTTATTTTTTGCGAAAATAACAATTTTTTTCGATGTTTGGCTAAAAAAATTAACTTAAAATTATTTTCCGTCATTTGAAAATGAAAACTTGATTTTTTTTTTTCCTAAAGAGATGGACACTTTTCGTATGATATAAGGATTACCCATCCTCTAGGGATCCGAGCATAGGCACAAGGGTCTTGAGCCGGCTTTGGAGGGACTTAGGCCTAACCTTTGTAGAATTGGACCTAATTGCAGAGGAACCAGGCCGTGAGCCAATGACTTGGACGCGAGAGACGGTATCCAAGCATGGTCGCCATGGATCTGAGCACAAACACCAAGGCCCTGAGTATAGTTGTCGGGGACTCCAGTATGGGCACCGTGTCCTCAACCTGGCCTCGAGAGACCCAAACTCAACTTATGTGAACCTAACTTGGGCTTGGGCGCCTATAACTTGGGTGCAAGAGACGCATACTCGGGCACGACCATCGGGGACCCAAGCACGGGCAACTAGGTCTTGTGCCCCGCCATCAGGGAACTTGCCTTAGCTTCGATGGACCTTGGCCCAGCCGCCGGTGAATGGCGTAGGAGCCGGGTACCTAAGCATGACCACCAAGGACCCAAGCATGGGCACTAGGATCCAAGCCCAACCTCTGTGGACTTGGCCCGAGTGCTAGATCAAGTCAGTGGTGTAGCACTTAATCAAGGTGGTGGCTCAAGCTCAAGAGACTCAAACCTAGCCTCTATAGACCCAAGCATTAGTGACTTTGGTGTTGTAGCCTAGTTACCATGCACGACCGCTAGGAATCCTTGCATGAGCACCATGACCAGAGCCTGGACGCCACATAACCGAGCTTGGTCACTCGGGGATCCTAGCACAAGCATTGAGGTTATGTACACCACCCTCGTGGGCCTGCACCCGGCCTCGATGGACTCAGGCTTAAGCACTAGATTAGGGTTAGAGTTCTAGGCATCCGATCGAGTCATGGGCATGGGAGCCAAACCGAGGTCCTAGCCTAACCTCGAGAGACTTGGATTAGAGCAGTGGACTAAGGTCCCGAGCTTCGTCTCAAGTGACACGAGCCCAACCTCTATGGACCCAAGCCCGAGCACTAATGACTTGGACGTGGGAGCTGGGTACTCATGCAGGGGCACTAGGGTATAAGCATGGCCTTTGTGAACTTGAGCTCGAGTGTCGATGACTTGGGCACGGGAGACAAGTACCCGGGTACATGAGCATGGTTGTTAGAAACATGGCCACGGGCACCAAGGTTCGGGCCAAGCCTCCGTGGACTCGAGCCCTAGTGAGACCTAGTTTCAACCATCAAGGATGTGAACACGGGCATCAGGGATCCCATGTCCAATCGCCGAGGTCTCTAGTCGAAATGCTGATATCTAGTTTTATTAGAAAATTAATTTCTAGTTTTTAGAAAATGAAATCATTTTCCCGAATTTAACTCTAGATTTTCCATTGATTGTTAAAACATTTTCCATTAGCTCATTTTCTTAAACAATTCAAACACTAAAAAATATTTCTCAAGAGAAAGTTTTCTGCCAAACAAACGGAGCCTGAGTTCAAAAAATCTATCCACTTGTGGAATAGAGCCGTTGAATAATTAAGGCGCTGAAATTATTTTTGCTGATAACTATGTATGGTATGAATTCGATACGTTACTATTTATGAAACACAAAAGCATGATGCATCCCATGTATCACAAAGCTAATACAATATCGCTTTGAAATTAAATTTAATAAAGTATATCAATACCCTCCTCGACTCTCACGAGCAACAAACAAGATTTCATATGCTCGTCTCTTCAAGTCAAAAGTTTCTGAGGATACACACACAAACACACACACACATATAAATCAAATGAACATGCCTCTTCACATCACCTAATTCTAAAATCCCACTAAAATTGCCCCGAGACCCCACCTCTTGAATCTGGAAACCAACAAGAAAATCTCTCAGCACCATTCATGGCGAGCCTTAAAACCCTAATTTGTCCCCCCCACATACTTTCCACATCGCGAGATCGTCACAATTTCAGTGTTTTCTCAAGCATGGGGACATAATTTGGCTACCATGGTTGAAATAAGTTTTCCTTTCTGGAATATCTTGTGCTGCTCCTCAAGGTTGAGATACATTCTCTTGGAAGCCACCTCCGAAGAATTAGCAAAAAAGAGAATCGCCATCATCTACAAAAGTCTTGGCCATTCGTAGGTCCATATGGTGCAAAGCGGGTCGACCCGATTTCGGAGTGATAGGGTCGGGTCCTTTGTAAATGACAAGAAGAGAGTCCCTCTCGCCGTCGCAATGGGTCGAGCCAATGTTGAAGTGAGTGGCTAGGGCTTGTTTTCGGGTGGGCCAGCACAAAGGGTGGTCCAACTTCTGTAGTATCTTCAAATGTGATCAATCAAACCAGACAGGGATGGCTTTTTGAAATTTTAATACAGGGACTTTAGTTTTTGTTTTTATTGAGCTTTCATAATGTAATTTCGTAAATTAAGAGAAGTTCGTCAGTGCAATTATTATAAAGTATCGACATAATCCGAAAGACGTTGTATCCGGAATTTGATTTGCAATCACATCCGAAATAGTGTTTCTTGGCCTTAACCTTTATTGCGTACACCATGCTTGGCCTTAATCTGTCCTTTGCAGCATTTTGCTCTAAATTGAGACTGCTTATGTAATTAGTATCTTTTTAATATCGCCATTTAAATAGACAATGTAAAGGAAAATTAATCTTTTTGATGCCGCGAGAACTAGGAAAACAACGAGTTGCTGTATTTATTTATTTCTGCCAAAAAAAAATGAGCTGAGGTTGACTCTTGGTCAATGGACAACGGTCATCCTCCAGCATCAAATCTGAAGATATATATGTATTTTTCCAACAAAGAACAAAGAAAGAATGCACTCTCAAACAAGGTTGGGCCAAGCCTGCAAAACATTATTTAAGTGCTTAAATAGATTGGTGAATGGATAAGGCCCAATGGCATATGAAACATAGCAAATGAAGCCCAAATTCAAAGTTCTAATCTTGGTCATTATATACCTGACCTTGCTTTGATTTCAATGAAAACTGATTGACTAAACGTCAAGACACACACTCTATGAATTAGATATTCCAATCATATCTCATTATGTCTTTTAACTTGCCTTGTTGTGCTTCAGTCTCATTTTTTTCATTTAAATTCAATTACTTTAGTCGATGAATTATTTTAGATCTGGCCATTCTACTCGATTGTGTTGCTTTCAAAGTTAACTTACAATTTCAAATTCAGCTAAGACAGTCAAATCCTAATGTGATGATTTTGTAGGCGTAAGCAGCGTGTTTTTCAATGTCGATAATCATGGACCAATCTTATAACAATTTTAATTATGAGCCTGTTTATACTAGGGGTGTGCAAAGGAATCGGGAACCGCTTGGACCGCCCGTAACCAAGGACCGCTTGTAACCGAACCGGACAAGCTAAGAACTGGCGGTTCTTAAGGGAATCAGTTTGGTTTCTAGTTCTAATTTTTGGAAGCAGTGGGTGCCGGTCCATTTCCTAGTTCCAAATGTGGAACCGCCTACCCGAAACCGGACCGGTATATATATATATATATTAGCCATACATAATTTAGAAACTCTCTCTGCAGGACAGAAAACTTGCAAACGAGCATTTATAAGTTGTAACTCAGTAAAGAGTATTGTAGCTTTCATGGTTCCTCAAAAGTTAAAAACTTCCGATCAACTATGGTGATTGATAGTTTGCACTTTGAAAAGGAAGTTTGCCTAATCCACTTCTATTTTCACAGAAACATTAACAATCCCTCTTAACTTAAGAAAACTACCTTTAAGTGGTTTTTGCATTTTACTGCTTTTACCGTTTAGGATAGACCTGTCATCGATGGTAAAATATGTCAACTTTATGGATGGATGATGATTTTCTGTGCTTGTGTTTAGTGGAAGCAGTGTGAAATGGATCGTTCCATGGCAAACATTGTTTGCGTTTCCTTCCTCGTGCTACAATAGATCAAAGGCGAGCTTGGGCTCAAGGTCTTCCACGTCTTCTTGCACCACATGTTAAGCTTGGTGAGACCGATTTCATGAATTCACTTGGGAACTGGATTGGACTGGCGGTTCGATTTTCGAGTAGATCCATAGAACCAATGGGCGGTTTTCGATTCCAATTTTTCGGAACTCTTCAGTGAACGGTTCCCAATTCTAAGGTGGGAACGACCCACACAGGCCATACTCATCCCTAGTTCATATTATATATGAGAGGATTAATTTTTGGAATTTTGTGAGAATGACGACCAAGACATTGGTTTTCAAGGTGATTAAAAATGTGCTTAAATAAGGAAAATTATGTCACTCATGAGAATCCAAATATAAAAATAAGGCGTGTACATTGCGCTTCATAAATAGCACATCAATATTTATAGTGTCCTCAAGTACTTATCAAATAATAATTACTAAAGTTTTTTAGTACAACTAAAACTAAGGAGTTTGATGCTGTGTATCAACCACTATATTCTCGAATGTATGAAGTTCTATTTTAATTTATAATCTCAATAAAATTATCATAAATTAATCTAATTCAAATGGTAAATGTTACTATCCCTATTTTTTGGGCATGAATGACCTTATATAATAATGTTCCAAGCTTTACCAACCATTGGGCCGCCTGCCTTGAGATAATTAAATCAAGCAAAGCAAATAAATTGTGCGCTATATATACATTTCCATGTATATATATTAATCATGTGTCCGTAGTCCCGGTAATATATTTTATGCGTCATTAATGTCGCGTTTGATGTTAATTTGGTAATTCCAAATCAATTATACTACTTCTCGATGATTAAAAAAATTGTCAATTGATCTTTGATAATTTCACATTAGCATGTCGCGTGTTATCATAATGTATGGATATACTTTCTCAACGCTCACCTGTGACCCTCAAGCAAATACAGGGCTTCGCTTGTCCAACTCCGGCATAACCAAAAGGGCAAATATCATTTAAAACATCAAACTACACAAATAACTCAAACTTAGTTTTGTATCACCAAAAATCTTAAACTTGCCCACTATGACATAAATACCCCCAAATTTTTTTTTTTTTTGTGTCACGGAGGAAACCAAACTTATATATATATGACATATATACTATCTATTTCAATTTCATTTAGGGTATATTTGTAACACTGGTAAAAATTCGGGATTTTTTATGACACAAAAAAAAGTTTGGGGTATTTGTGTCACAATGGGCAAATTTAGGATTTTTTTTTATACAAAAAAAAGTTTGGGGTATTTATGTCGGGATAAGTGTCAAAAAAGTCCTAAACCTATTGCATTGATGCCAATTCAGTCCTAAACCTTTTATTGGTGCCAATTTAGTCCCAAACATTTTGTATTTGTGCCAATTGAGTCTTTTCGACTAATTTTGACTGGAAATTGATGATGTGGACGTCGGCCGTTCGCCGATGCTGACGTGGTCATTTTTAATAAATTTTTTATTTTTTAATAAATTTTTAGTTTTTTCTTTTTTTTCCTTTTCTTTTCTTTTCTGGTTTTCTTAAGGGGGCCGGCGACCTAGCTGGCCGACCCCCACCGGCCGCCATTTTAATAATTTCCGCATTGCACTTGCACCCGTGTAAATGATATAATACATACCACGAGCAAGACCATATAGCAAATTGAAATTATTAAAACAATAAACAAAGGGTACAAAATAATCCCATTGAATAAGGACATCTCTTTCTGCCAAATAAATAAATAAATAACATCTCTTTCGTACATCGAACAATAGATCTCGTTTTATAGGTGTTAATAACCAAATGTCACGTGATTTTATCGATATGAACTATTATTTTCCGAGAGAAATCATTTCACATAAAATTGTAGACTTCTAATTTGACATGTGATCGACTTATTTTAGCGGAATGAATCGAGGTCATAATTTCTCATTTCGTAAAATTGCAGTTCAAATGACTACGTCATTTGTCGATTCTATGCATCCGAAAAGTAGCTTGAGATGACAGTATCTCTTAATAATTGTCATCTTATAAGTAGACAGTACATGGTAAACATGAGTACAAAGATTTCATAAAAGTAACGATGCAATTTGGGCCAAGTATTTTGCTTTATGATGGGCAAAATGGGAAATGACAAGCATATCACTTGAATTTATGAAGAAAAAATAAGGTGCTGACCATATCGTCACTCTAACGGTATAGTCAGCTTATCATTTCCCTAAACATAATCACATTATCCATCAAACGCTTAGGGTAACATGCTATATATGACAGACATTGAGATTTTAACATTTCATATCAATGCTTTGAGATGGTTTTAATCAGAATAATGCTACGGGTTGGTTTTAATCTGCTAGGGTTTTATTGCATCATTTGGTGGACCGTTGTTTGTCCTATTCACGTCACTCTTTTAAGAAATTGTTTGTGCTAATGAACTCTTATAACATACGCCCCTAATGAAGAGTGGGGCTATCTTTTCTTAATCTGATTTAGTTCAGTGAACTTATATAAATTAAGCAAAACGAAAGAAGAAAAGAGCACCACCAACCACCTCAGCTGCGACATTTCCGGCAATGAACGTTCGCCCTCGACCACCCGCTTCCGCAACAAAACCCTCATCCATTGCCGCCGGCAAGCCCGCCGAGCTCCTCTACCCCCACAACTCCCTCAAAGCCTCCGACTCACTCCCATGGCCTCTACACCTCACCAACGGGCTATTCTTCGCCCTCTTCTTCTCCGTCACCTACTTCTTGCTCCACCGCTGGCGCGACAAGATCCAGAACTCAACCCCTTTGCACGTCATCACGCTCCCAGAGATTGCCGCGATCGTCTCTCTGATCACCTCGGTCATATACTTGCTTGGGTTCTTCAGGGTCGGGCTCATCCAGTCATTCGTGTGGCGCAGCGGCTTGAGCAATGACTGGACCATGGACGAGGACGACGTGACGGTGGCAGAGGAACTTATCGTCGGGGAAGATAGTCATTCCAAACCTTGCGCTGAAAGCATTTCAAAGCGTGAGTTTTATTTTTTCTCTCTTTTTGGTTCAATGATATCCCATGAAACATGACTATGCATATATAATTATATATACAGTTCAAATTGAGTTTAGAATAATATGACCCTACAATGAACTCGCAAAATGTTCCAATCTGTCTGCTTTAAGCTAAGTCCAGACAATTTCTCATCAATGGCTTCTTTTGATAATACTTTGTTTAACTTTTGTTTGGAGTATTTCATTAGTTAGGGCTTCAACTGCGAGTACGTCTCATGCAGATGTTTGTTGGCGTGAGCTGGAATTCCCTAATTTATAGGGATTTTATTTTTCCTCTTGATTTGTAGAGGATTCTATTTTCCTATTTTGTAGAGGCTTGACTTGTAGAAGAAGTCCGTCTAATTGTATATAAATGGTTCTGTATATACTTGATGAAATTCAAAAGAAAAGAAAAAGAAAAGAGAGGGTGAGGTGTTTGATCGAGGACATAGCCACATTGCTGAACCTTGTTAAATCATGTGTTCTTTATCTGCTTTCTAACAATGTTTACTTACTTTAATTCCGTAGCAATCTATTTATCAGCTATTATTGGTTATCTGCATTACTAAGTATATAAATTGTCGTTACCGTACCTGATTTTTTTTTGTTTTCTAACTTATGAGCATGACTTAACTTTAAACAGATCGCTCCAGAAGCTCGTGAGATCATAGAACCCTCATTACCTCCATCGCCAACGAAACCAGCTCACCTAACACCACCGCCACTTCTCAATGAAGACGATGAAAGCATCATCAACTCCGTTGTCTCCAGCACAACCCCGTCGTACTCTCTTGAATCCAAGCTTGGCGACTGCAAGCACGCAGTGGTGATCCGCCGCGAGGCCCTCCAAAGGACTACAGGAAAGTCCCTTGAGGGTCTCCCGATCGACGGCTTCGACTATGACTCCATACTAGGCCAGTGCTGCGAGATGCCCATTGGGTACGTGCAGGTTCCAGTGGGAATCGCCGGTCCACTTCTGCTTGACGGGACGGAGTACATGGTTCCAATGGCGACAACGGAGGGCCGCTTGGTGGTGAGCATGAACAGAGGGTGCAAGGCAATCTATGCCTCCGGCGGCGCCACAGCGACGGTGCTGAGGGACGGGATGACGAGAGCTCCAGTGGTGAGGTTTGTGACGGCGGCGAGAGCGGCGGAGCTGAAGGTGTTCCTGGAGGATCCCGAGAATTTTGAGACACTTGCGGTTGTTTTCAACAGGTGCGTGTTATGATGTGTTTGATTTTTTTTTTCTGCTTATGAGAATTGACCGGTGAATAATCTAGAGATACAGAATGATGTGTTGGATGTATAAATGGACCTACCAACTTAAATTTACCTCAAGTAAAAACCCCTTATAATATATGAATCTGAGTAGCTCTAGCATTATTCTTTATTTGTTATCTATCTATATTAAGGGTTTAAATAGCATGGAGAGATCGTTTGACTTTGAATACCTTCTTCAAATGAAAGAGGGAACTCTGAAATCGAGGCGGTTTTGAAAATTTACTATAAAGCTCTGAGCCCTTCAAGTTTCAAGATGGTTGGGGTGTTGAAAATCATAGGAGTGACGCTCATCCTATATGATTAACATATCAATAGAATCATGATTGTTCTCTTTAATCTTACCTTAGTCCTGATTAGTCAATAGGTTATGTTTAACTAATATTATTTAGTCTACTGAAGTGAGTTGAGCAAGTCTTGTACTTATTTAACTAGAGAATTGAATATATTGACATTCTTATCGGCATTAAGATGGTATATAAAATCTAAGGATTTTGCTATTTCCAATCCATGGTTTGGTGAATCGCAACAATAAAACCGGATATTTTCACATCTTATCATGTTCATTATTTGCTATAAAGTATAAACGACATATTAGTATAAATGAACCTAAAAACTGCACAAACGGAGATAATAAGAATCTCTCACGGCACTCTTGCCTACTCCATTTATATTTGCTTATTTTTTATTATTTTTCCCTCTCTTTTTTAATTCTTTTTTCCCCTTCCATCATTCTCTAATAAAATTTTATCAAATAGTAAACTATACTAATACACCTAAAATATATAAATATAAATACTAAATATATATATAGAATTTATATCATAAGATAGAAAGAAATTTGAATATATAAATAAAAGTAGAAATAAATAAAAAAGAAATTGTTGTTATTTTTTGTTATTTTAAAATCAGAGCTTTTAAGCACATAACGCGTCGCTAATTTTTTTGAAATCGCATGGCGTTAGTATGAACATCTAGAATCTTCAAAGCCATCACCCTATCACCATTGCTCATGATTAGATGTGTCCTACTAGTTTCCTAATCAAGAAAGAGAATCACCATCATCTACAAAGCCTTGGCCATTCGGAGTTCACTATGGTGCGAAGCGGGTCGACCAGATTTCGGAGTGATAGGGTCGGGTCCTCTGTAAATGACAAGAAGAGAGTCCCTCGCGCTGTCGCAATGGGTCGAGCCAATGTTGAAGTAAGTGGCTAGGGCTTGTTTTCGGGTGGGCCAGAACAAAGGGTGGTCCGACTTATGTAGTAACTTCAAAATATGATCAATCTAACCAGACAGTGATAGCCTTTTGACATTTAAAAACAGGGATTTTAGTTTTTATTTCTACTGAGCTTTCATTATGTAATTTCGTAAATTAAGAGAGGTTCGTCTTTGCAATTTTTATAAGTATCGAGATAATCTGAAAGACGGTGTATCCAGAACTTGATTTGCAATCGCATCCGAGACAGTGTTTCTTAGCCTTAACATTTATTGCGTACACCATGCTCGGCCTTAATCTCTCTCCTTTGCAACATTTTGCTCTAAAATGGAGACTGCTTATGTAGTTAGTATCTTTTTAATATCGCCATTTAAATAAATAATGAAAAGGAAAAATAATCTTTTTGATGACGCGAGAACTAGGAAACCAACTTAATTCTAAAGAGGGATAATGACACAAATGGTCCTTGAACTTTGGCTCAATGTGCAATTTGATCCATGAACTTTCAATTTGACACAAATGGTCCCTGAACTTTAGTTCAATGTTCACAAATGGTTCATGAACTTTTAATTTCACACAAATGGTCCCTGAACTTTTAGTACATGTTCAGACTAGTCCCTGAACTTTAGCTCAATGTTCACAAATGGTCCTTGAACTTAAAATAATGAAAGGACCTCATTGAACATCTTCATATAGTTCATGGACTAATTTGAACATCTATCAAAAGTTTAAGGATCATTTGTGTCAAATTGAAAATTCATGGACCATTTGTGAATATTAAGCTAAAATTCATGGACCATTTGTGTCAAATTGAAAGTTCAGGGACTAAATTGCACATTGAGCCAAAGTTCAGGGACCATTTGTGTCATTTTCCCTTCTAGAGAAGCATAGCATACAATTCAGGAATGGACTATAAGAGCCCTTTCTTGCTCACAAAAAGGCCACCAGAGCGCCCTTCATGGGAATTCCTATGTCCAAAAGGTCCGTAGAAATAGGCATCCAATACAAGCACGAGCGCAAGCAGACAGCTCAAGGCAAACCTTGTATGAGTACATTCAATTATATAACATTCATCATGGGCATACACTTGCACCGAAATATTAGTCGAATGATCGTTGCAATTAAGAATACAGGACGAACGATGTGCTGCTTAGAGATAAAGAGAGCTTTCTTTGTATTCCTAGTGATTTGAATTTGCTTTCAATTCGAGGGGCCTCAAAGCTTGGGGCTCCCGCCAGATAGTCAATCACTTTTACCTTCCTGGGATCCGATTTCTTGCAAATAATGTTCCGCATCAAGGGCTGCCATGCACCCTGCACCAAAGAAAAGGGCATTAGTTGGCTAAATAAGATGAAGAAATGACCGCAGAGCAGCAGAATCAGCAATGGCAGTATCACGAGGGCATAGATTCTCTCTAGTCCTCTGTGTTGTTGCGAAGGGAAGCAACGTTTCAAGTTATTCGACCAACCTTTGCATCTTTAATTTGACAATAAACTTATAAAGCTCAAGGAAACCTCTTTGATATTGGAGAATGCTAGTTAACGTACAGGGTACAGATACCAGATGATTGGAAGTCTACTTTATGTAATGCCTGCAACTGCCCTTTTTGCTCGCTCTTGTGCATCAGGACTCCCTAATTATAAACTAAATGATATTATCAATGAGCCACCTAGGGGGTACCAACCCTTATATGCAAAACCAAATGGTCCAATCTACACAAGAGACCATAGCAACTATAGAAGTATATATTCTGACCGAAACAACTATCTCAAATCCCCATAAATACCCAAATTGAACAAAATAACTGTACCGATACCAATTCAAACCAACTAAAACCCACAAACTATTTTCCATAGGGAAGGGGCCAAAGCAGTCCCTAAAACTTCACATAATATACACAGACGATGCCCTAGATCCCTTCTTATCTGGGACACCTCTTCTCGCACTTAAATTTCTTCTCTAGTAAATCCCCTCCATATGCTTTTGACAATCTCATTTTGTTTATCAGCAAAAGAAAATTGACCACACCCTAAATGCAAGTATGATAGTACACCAGAGCTTATTGAATCACAAAAAAAATAAAAATTGACAAGTTACTGTCAAACCACGATGAGAAATGCTCAAAAATGGAGTAGATGCCAACTTTTTGTTTCTGAATTGTGTATTTATAGGCCGTGTGCAAAGATTGACAAAACTCATAATGGGTTTCATATGGTCCAACCCTAGAGGGAGAATATCAGAGACCTAGTGACAGAGTTTGCATCAAGACCTAATGTTAGCCAAGTCTGTTGTCATATAGTTTAGCTTGCTCATGGGTTAAGGGCAGCAATGATCTCATATTACATCACCATAACAGCTGGTATGATCTTCCAATATAATATATTCGGATGGCAAGCAAGCCTATACTTCTTGTTAGAAGCTATCCATCTTTTCTGTTTGCGAGCTGGATTGAAATGCAAGGCATATAAAATTTGCAGTTGGTGAATAGTGAAATGATCCAATAAATTGGCAAAAGAGGGAGCATTCAGGATTTACCTGATTTGTATCTAAACAAACTTCCTCCGAAAAGAAGGAAAGTTGCTATTGTTGAGACAAATAATGCAGTCAAAAGCTAATAATGGGTAATGTGCATAAACTCGTGTAGCAAGCAGACCAACTTTCAAAGGAGAAAAGGCCACTTCTAAAGTACACTTAAACACAAACTCGCAATGACTTAGGACCAACAAATAAAGTTGATATTCCAAAATATTCACAACCTCGTGATGATAGGTATCTCTCTGGTTAATATTAGAACATCACAGGAAGAGTAAAGATTATTCCATATCATCAACACAAATGTTTGGAGAAAGTGAATTCACCACTGAACAGTGGTACTTGGGAAATTTCTATCCCATTCATGAAACTGGACATCGGTGATCCTCATGATGATTGCTCTTATTTCACAGGTGTACTCATAAAATCATTTTAAGACACAAGAATAAGTCCCAAGCAGAATAGTTAAGCCACAGTCCACCCAACCACGCATAGGTATGGTGGAAGCTAAAATTTCAATGACATGTGTCATACTTGTATTTTACTCAGATCCTCAAAAGCTAAGTAATCTTTCCACAATGCAGTAGTCAAACACATAAGTACAGTAAGAGAGTCAATAAGAAGCAGAAAAGAAGAGAACTTGATAAATTACTCAACCGCAGAAAGACATGAACCACCGCATTGTCATGTCATGCTTCTAAACACAGATAATAAACTAAGGAATGCTTCGATTGATCTCTCCGGCATTGTTCTCTTCATAGAGCTTTTCAGCTTGTTGGGTGAAACACTTAAGTAAACAACCTATATACTTCAAGCTGCCGAAATGAAGCTAAGCTATACCCTTTTCTGCTGGGAAAGATTCGATAACATAACAAGAAAGTGCGTCAAATATGACCAACCTGTCCCAGCGGCAGTAACAGCCTGCCGATACTTCTTATCCTGAACATCCCCAGCGGCAAAAACTCCTCGTACACTCGTGTGTGTGGTCCCAGGCGTCGTCATAACATAACCATCGGAATCAAGCTTCAACTGTCCGTCCAAAAACTTAGTAGCGGGCTCATGCCCAATGGCAAAGAACAATCCAGAGACCTTCAAATCAGAAACCTCTCCAGTAACAACATTCTTGACCTTCAACCCTCCTAAAGCCCCTCTCTCTCCTTCCCCATACGCCTCCACCACTGCAGAGTTCCACAAAACCTCAATCTTGGGGTTACTCGAAGCCCTGTTCTGCATAATCTTCGAGGCCCTAAAGGTATCTCTCCTGTGAATGATGTAAACCTTGGACCCGTACTTGGTCAGAAAGTTCGCCTCCTCCATCGCCGAGTCACCACCTCCGATCACCGCCAGCGGCTTGTTCCTGAATATCGGAGCGGCGCCATCGCACACAGCGCACGCCGATATGCCACGGTTCCAGAAACCATTTGGACCGTCTCCGGAGCCAGGGAAGCTGAGCCGCTTCGCGACAGCTCCCGTGGCAACAACCACGGCGTCGGCGACCACGGTCCTCGAGTCGGTGAAGACCTTGAAGGGACATGAGGAGAAATCGACCTTGGTCACCGTCTCGGTAAAGATCTGCGTGCCGAACCGGAGCGACTGGTTGCGGCAGCGGTCCATGAGCTCCATGCCGAGGATCCCCTCGGGGAAGCCCGGGAAGTTCTCGACGTCGGTGGTGGTGGTGAGCTGGCCGCCGGGGGCGATGTCGTTGGCCATCCATCCCTCGAAGAGAATCGGCTTGAGCTCGGCGCGGGCGGCGTAGATGGCGGCGGTGTGGCCGGCGGGGCCGCTGCCGATGATGCAGAGGCGGGTCTTCATGGTCTGGAGGTCTTCCATGGCGGTAGCGCGGGAGGAGGAGGCGGCGGCAGCGGAGGATGAGGATGAGGAGAGAGAAGCTGCGGCGGAGGCAGAGGCGGAGGCTGTGGTGGCGAGGCCGATGAAGCTGCGAGCTTTGCGAAGGAGAGAAGTGAGCCTCTTAGGGCAGAAACTCATCTGAATGTGGTTCGATTTTGGGGGCGCGTGCGTTGCTATCGCCTTTGACCTTTTATTTTTAGGCGCGAAGCGTCCGAAGAGAGCCCAATGGGAACGCGACTGAAGAAATGCGAATTCCAACCGAAGAACTGCGAACATGTAGAGACCAGAGAATTTCATTTCCAAGGAAGTTGCGGCAAATATGTTAGTCATTCGTGCGTATGGTCCGTGGATTAAATTAAATATGTATCAAAAATTCAGAAATTATATTGAACGAATTAAAAATTCAAAGATTACGTTACACATTTCACTAAAGTTTAGAAATCATTTGTGTTACGTTCCTTTGCCGCATTAAAAAGCTAAGAAATTGGAGATGAAGATTGATGGAAGGGAGCGTCGCCATTGATTTTTTGTTGTAGCGACGGAGATGATTGGCGTCGTGGCATGGATGAGGGACGAGTCGATTCGATTCTGTTCTTTGCTTTTG
>BCNH02000010.1:24839331-24853579 GCA_001662345.2 Metrosideros polymorpha var. glaberrima
GGAAAGTGGATTCCAGATTGAAGAGACCAAGAAATGCCAAGCTTGCCGTCCATTGTCTGCTCTAATGTTGCATGTTCAAGGAGATCGAAAGAACTACCGGAAGTAAAGCATCCATCCATACGACGAAAACCACGAGGCTTTTCAAGAATGCATAATACACCGAGTCGACTTCCTGAGCTTGCGCCGTTGCACGTGTCAAAGCACGAAGAGACGTCGTATCATAGACTCTTTATCGAATTTATAATCCTAGAGTCGTCGGCAGGTTATGGGGTTAAATTGAACGATAAGTGCATACTATCATAGTAGAGGCCGAACAAAATGTAAACCAGAAAAAAAAAATTTATGTAGATCTAACTTGACAAGTGTCGTATTTAGGAAGGCGACTTGTTCGTGCATTTGACCACTGAATGAGCTCGATTATAAAGTACTGAGCTGGGACCAAGCTCATTAAGAAAAACTTGTTATGAACCTCCTTGATGATTGAATTTTCCCTGGCTCGGCCTAGACTCTCAATATCAAAACACAATAAGAAATTTACATTAAACTTCGTACGGTATATCTTTATAGTAGAGGTCGTTGGTTCCATTCTCTATCCACCCCTTGACTTTCCTCCCCCCCCCTTTAATCCTTCTATTGGTACTTTTATTATTTTTATATAAACGGTAAACAATGTACTGATATTTAACTCGTGTTCACACGTCTAATCAATTTTAGACATAGCTAGATTGTGGGCTTTACTCATATGTAATAATATAGTTTTTTTTTTAGAGAAAATGGGCCCATGTTTTGGCCTTGTGATGATGATTTAAAGAGATTAAAATTCGTCTTAAGGCCCGTAGACGGGCTTCGGGTACTGTATCCGGTACGTTGTCATCTCAGCACGATGAACGACATGAGTCCTTGTCGTTTCTCGACCAATAGATGCTTCCTTTTGCAATGTTACAAATAGCATATGAACTCTAGCTTAATATGCAATATCGTTTTTAAACTTTTAATTTATTCAAAATGGTCCATAAACTTAGGTCTAATATGCAATGTCGTCTCTAAAATTTTAGTTTGTTTAATGCAATCCATAAACTTTTAATATATGTCCAATTTAATTTCTGAACAATATAAAAATAATCAATATTTTCATTCTATTAATTTAAGTTCATGAACATTATTGAACAATTTAAGATAGTCTGAAGACTAGATTGGATATGTGTGAAAATTTTAGGGTCTACATTAAACAAACTAAAAGTTTTGGGACAATACTGCACGTCCGGATAAAATTCAAGGACTACATTGAACGAAATAAAATTTCAAGAATGACATTGCATATTAAACTAGAGTTTATGAACTATTTGTGTAATTATTCATTTTCTTTCTCCTATGGATGTTTTGCAATGTCTCCACAGACAGACAGCCTCAACATTTTCACTTTAGTCCCTAAATCATATGAAAATGTTCAATATTATTTTTCTATTAATTCAAATTCGGGAACCTCGTCGAACAAATTAGAAATTCATGGACGACATTGCACATTAGACCGAAATTCAAAGACCACGTTGAACAAATTTTAAAGTTTATGGATCACATTATATATTGAATCGAAATTCAAGAACCGTTTGTGTGATCATCCCTCGTTGTTTCTCAACCGATCGATGCTTCCTATCCTTCTCCTGCGGATTCTTTTCGCAATGCCTCCTTGGACAGACCACCTTGACATTTCCCGGGGCGCGAATCCAACAGTCGATCAAGTACCGACAGTACATAAAGTTATCATGAGATGGGGAGGATTAGTAACCCCCACATAAGACGGTGCGAAAAGGGACTGTAGAAGATGATTTGCTTGTTAGCCAGCAATTAGCGGTTCGATCCGCATCATTAGCCATCATGAGACGCACATTTCCCCTCGTTAAAAAATCCGAAAAGGGCGAGCATCAACATGGAAAAAAAAGATGTGAACTTTGATAAAGTCAGGGGACAATGGGACATGATCGTGTCTTGTCCTGAAATCTTACCTTAAAAAAATCGCATCTTTATTTCACCCCTCTTCACATCTCAACAACCCTTTGTTGATCTCAGTTTAGTAAAGCAATGACAATTATGTTAGGTGGGAAAACACACTTAACTTTAGAATCTTCAATTTCCACCTACTGAGAACCTTCCCAAGATTGCCTCCCCCGTCCCCCCCAAATGACCAATCAGTCCCCACCTTCATCACCCCATTTTCAACAACTCAGAGCATAAAGTTCAACAAACCCAGAAAAATTTCAAATTCAAAGATGTAATCACTCTCCATTGACGATGGCGCAGAGAGTTCTTGCGGTCTTGCTGCAGAAAATTCATGGCGTCTAGAAGCCGAGGACAAGATTTACACAGGCAGAACGGGAACGAGAAGGAAAGAACAAAAATGGGTTCTTGAAATTTCTTCTTTTACTAATTCCTAACTCTCATCCAACAAATGACGAGAAGTTCATGTGAGCTCGACTCGGGAAAGATCGGAGAACTCGGCCCTGTCCCTGCTTTGATCCAGCGAGACTGAGGTCCTCTTGATGAACTCGAGGCAATCCGCGATGGCCTCGGAGTAGAACGAGTTTGACCGGGAGTAGCACCGCAGCTTAGAACCGTAGTCCGCCCGACCCGGGTCGGCTTTGACGTGCGCGACCACCAGGTTTCTTCTGCTGCCGTTGCTGGAGCTCCTCTTGATGCCGCTCCTGCTCCGGCCCCTGCAGAAGAAGCAACCGTTCTTGAGGAGCCTCAGAGCTTGGCCGTACGAGAACCTGCACCGGCTCAGGACCCTGAACAGGCTCATGAACCGCGCGCGCAGCCGCTTGACCGAGAGCCGCCTCGGGTTTATCCTGAAGCCTCTGATGCTGCAGCTGGTGCCGCTGCCGCCACCGCTGCCGCCGTGGCTTCTCGAACATGTTCGGGGGAAGTTTACTCTGCTGTAGTCGTTGCGGCTCATCTTGGTCACGAGAGAGAGACGAAATGCGATCGAAGAGAAGCTCGTGGGATCATATAAACGAACGGAGTGAAGGCTCGAGGTGCATGATTTGGACGAAAACGAGTGGGGAAACTCAAGAAAGGACTTGGAAATTTGGTGGGTCTGTCGATTCTTTCGGAGGTGTTTCTTACACAACGTGTCTTTGGGAATGCTTTTTTTTATAATGCGACGACATAAGGGACGATCCACAGATTATTTGCAAAAGTCAAAATGGGTGACTAAAGAAACGCCTAATGGTACGACACCCCCCAAAGCCTACGTGTACCTTTTCATTGAGCTTGACTTGATTCGGCTCCGTTCGATCGGGGGGTCGTAATTCGGTAACGCGACCGAAATTTTCCGCTAGAAAAAGTTAAAAAAGTCAAGAGAATTCGACTCTAATTTTGTCATGCTTGTTAAAGTCGTGTCGCGACGAAATGAATCGAAAATCACCGATTAATATAATATTGAAAGTTATGGAAAACAATGTCGTTGTAAAAGTAATTCTGACTCAAAAATTAGAAATTTCACTATAGAGACTATTTCATGTGGCCGAACGATTTGATAAATCAGAAGTGTCGGCTTTTAACAACAAACCGCCGTATTACATAGTCGTAGCGAATCATATTCGATACGTCAAGTTTCGACGGAAGTTAGAGCCACGATTTCGAATTCATAATCAACATGGGGGCAACTTATAATCATCATAAATTAACACATTGTTTCGTGTCCTAATTACGTGACTAATTGGCCCCACCCTTTTAAATCTGTGTAAAGCGAGAATTATGTAGTCGTTATTGTCTCTCTGCATCCCATACATTTGCCGGAACAAAACAAAGAACCATCTCGGGATCGCCAAAAATCCCTTTGACTTTCACCAGATGACAAAAACTCAAAACGAAGTCTAAATTAAAACTGTTAACTTTGTGGACCGTCGACAAAAAACGACACGAGTTTTGCATAGGGATCTGGACATCCAACCGCAGACATCGTCGGGCGCAAAACCTCTAGAAACTAAAAATGACAACCGGCTTTTCGTTCTCGTCATATACGCGCCACAAATTTAATCGTACGGTCGCAATCGGTTGATTGGATTTTTGTCTACGGTTTTGATGAAATTGCTGGGTAACTTGATTGCATTATTCTTAATGTCAACACGATTTTCAGCTTTAAGGAAAAGAAGGAGTCGAGGCATTCGTACTTGTTTCCAGCTAATGTTGCAATTAACGAGGACGAATAAATAATTTTTTTGTCTTATTAATTCCGAGGGGGGGAAATGTCAGCGACGTAGGTCATCAACTTTGTCACATTGAAAGCTTGATTGATGTGTAATGGGTGTTTTCGTTGGTAAAGTGGAGGTGGGTAGCCGAAAAGCAGCGAGTCCTGCCGCTGTCTATGGGGAGTCCAGGCAATAATTTTGGCACGTATTTTTGCCAAATTGAAATGCTAATTTTTTTTTGGGGGAGATTATAAGGTATGCTTCTCATGTCGCACCACGAAACATGTAACGTTTTTTTTTTTTTTTCATGCGATACGTTGTAATTTGTTCAACTAATTTCACGTGCGTGGAGTTGCATGCATGGTTCTTGCACTTCACGGTAACATTCGTTGCTCTTCACCAATCGACTTGAATTTTTGGTGCGGAAGTAAGTGAATATTTGCGTCATAAAAAGTACCCCCTTTTTTTCGATTTCAAATGACTTGGAAAAAACTGTCCCAAAAGGTATAAACCTATTATACAAATTCCAATTCAATTTTAAACTTTTCAATTTAATCGATGTAACTTTAAACCTTTTGACGATTCTTTAATTTAGTCATTTTGGTCAATTTAAGCCGAGAATCGCCAATGTTGTGATCCAGTCAACATCAATCATCCTACTTGACGCAACGGGCATCTCACGTGGGCGATCTTAAATGAAATGACGTAGTTTTGAGTTTTGACAATTTTAAGTGAAATGCCGAGGGCTTAACAGTCGCGTCAGCCCTTTCTAACAAAGGGAAGAAGATGAATATTAGAACAGGAAAAAAAAAGATAATTTTTTTAAAATTATACCGTTTCATTTAAGATCATCCACGTCAAGACGACTGACATAGATAAACATAACATCAGCGATTTTCGATCTAAATTGGTTGGATGAATTACATTGGAGAATTGTCAAAAAGTTTGAGACTGCAATGGTCAAATTGAAAAGTTTAAAACTGAATTGGAATCCATACAACAAATTTAAGACTTTTTAAGGTAATTTCATCGATCACCTAAGCAATACGAGAATAATCAATACTATAACTTGTCTTTGATTGAACCTTGAAAGAGATAATAGACTTAATTTCGACGTGTCGAAGTCATTAACAGTTTGTCGAGAACATAATTTATGTTAATTATGACCGACCCAGAATTATTTGAGACTTGGAAAATGAGGTGGATGAATTTTTTGAGGGCAAATTTTTAAAGAGAACAAAAATGTCAAAACAGGGTGACGTCAATAAACCAACAATTTTGTACTATACTTCGGAGGGATTAGGAATTGGAGAGCGACATCATCCTCCATGTCCTCCACTCCTACTGTGATATGATGCTCGTCAAGCAAACACTTACAAAATATTATACAATTAAAAAAAAATCCAGTCGATTAATTATTATTATTATTTTTTGGTTGAGGATTAAAGTAATTAAGTGAACTGTTTACTTTTTGTCTGGTCGGGAGGAAGTGAGCGGCGCAAAGATTATAGGGGAAGACCCAGTTGGCCAGCGCGCTTGATTATAATCTGATAAAATATAAAGTTAGGGATCAAAGTTATTCTTATTAAAAGAAGGGAGATAAATTAATTAAAAAATAACAAAATGGCACCGTCCCAAAAGAATGTTAAGACAAAAAAAGAAAAAAAGAGAGTCAGTGATGATGCTTGGACCGTAAAAAGTCAAAGAAGACCTTGCTTTGTTGAATGGACTCGGTCGATCCTTCTTTCCGCCGTGGAGGACGACGGCGCACGAAATTGCCCGTCTATGAAGGGAGCTCGCCGTTCACATTTGGAATCTTGGCGATACTTCCGTGAAGACGTATTAACTTCAGTGTCGGTCAAAGTTTAGATTGAGGGTGCGTTTGGGAAGCATTTTGGAAAATTTTTTTTGGGAAAATGCAAATACCTTTGAGTTAAAAGAATTTTTCGAAATGCAAATAGTGTTTGGTAAAATCACACTTTGAATATAACTTTGGTTAAATGGTGTTTGAAAAAATTATACCGTGCAAAACCCTTTTGAGAATTTTTTTTAATTAAAAAATTACCACCGGAGTGGCTTGCCGGTTGCTCGCCGGAAAGGCTCGTTGGCGAATCTCCAGCGATCCGCCGCCAGCCTCGTGACCTCAAGCCAGCTCGCCTAAGGTTTGACGACGGCTTGCTGGCCCGTCGGCCTGGGTCGCACAGCAGTACCTGCAGAGAAGACAAAGAAGACAATGAATAGTGAAAGCAAAGGCAGAATCGAAAAAGCCAAAAAAAATGAGAATATTTTGGGAAGACAAAAAACTGACTTATCCTTTTTTGAGCATTCCGAAAATGCTCAAATGCCCAAGGCAGCCTCCAACCTGCCTTGGGCATTCAACATTTGGATCATTTAGCATTTGGCCAGGGTGGGGGAAATTTTTTTCCCAAACACCCAATATTTTTCCCAAGTAGCTTTGGACACTCAAAGCTACTTGGGAAAGTGGTTCCCAAACACAGCTTGAGTGGACTAAAAGTAATGATGATGAAGGAAGGATCAGTCGTGAATAAGAAATGTTTTATCAGTTCCTTGCCTGATGTGGCTACATTCGTGGATTGAGATGGGTCGGTCGGAGCATCATTTCAAATTAAAATTTGGAGGATCTGGATGGGATCAATCATCTTAGAATGGTTAGGAAAGAGTCACGGGTTGACATCCTAGACTAACGGGTCGACATCCTAGATTGATTGCAATTGGACTTGCCATAACTCTTGTTGGCTCGATGGGTCCAATAAGAAGTCCATATGTCGAATGAGTGGGTTTGGACGGTGAATTTTAGAACCGTTTGAATGAGACAATTTTCCTTTTCAATTGAGCGAGATTGGACAAGTTATTCTCTTCTCGATATCGGTCATGGAGGTGTGTTTCAAACATTTCTAGACATAAAGCCAATCACCTCGTTGGAGGGATGAGGCTCCTTGAGGGGAGGACATCATCCCAAGGCCTTGGCTCAAATTCGTTGGTGGAGAATGTAGCCTTTTCCACTCTATTTGAGGTTATTTATACAAAAATCCCTCCATTTTAAAATTCGTTGATGGAGAATGTAGCTCGATCACAATCTTGGTCTCTTTCTTTGTATTGCTGTCGTTCCTCCAGCCCTCGCATGTCATTGTCGCCCCTTTGTGTCCCCCATTGCTCGTCCCCCATCTGCAGCAAACCTTGAATGCATCTCTTTGTCTACTCGCACCCACCAGGCGCACTAGAGCTGTCCCTCGTCGACAAAGATAAGAGGCGAGGCGAGACGAGCTGAGACTTGAGGCTCGAAACTGGTGGACTCGACTCGGCCTCGAATTTGGGTCGATCCTATGTTGATGACCGGCCTAGATCTGAGGTCGAAAGGGGAAGAGGAGAGAGACAGAGGTGGGGTCGGGTGGATTTAGGTAGCTTGGTTTTTGCCGTCGAGCTTACAGTTGAGCTACGGGGTTGCGGGCTTCATTGGGGGCGAGGGACAATGACTACATCTTGACTAGCAGAGGACAAAGAGAAGGGAGGAGAGAGAAGAGGGGGTAGTTACAGATAGTAGGTTACGTGAGAACACCACACAAATAGAAAAAAGAGAGCACAATTCGAACGGTGTTTTCAATTCGGGTTCTATGCAGCTCGGGTTGCAATAAGCATACAACAATCCTGTTTGGATCGGGTTGCATAGAAACTCGACCCGACTCGAATCGTTGACATCTCTAACTAATATGTGGTAACTTTTCAAAGGATAAAAGTCACCAAAAACCTTAAATTATGCCAACGGTGTCATAATTATCCAAACTTTTTTTGTGATGCCAAAAAATTCAAACCTGTACCTATGTGACACATTTATTCCAAACTTGTCCAGCGTGACATATTTATTCCAAACTTCTTCTTGTGACACAAAAAATCCAAAATTTGCATACTTGTGACATATTTACTCCAAAAAATCAGTGTCACAATTTTTATTTGGAGTTTTTAGTGTCACAAAAAAAGTTTGGAACATAAGTATAAATTCAGAGTTTTTGGTATCACAGAAAAAAAATTAGGATAAATGTGTCACATGAGTACTAATTTGGGGTATTTCGTCTTTCAAAAAATAGTTTATGATAAATATGTTATGGTGGACAAAGTTTAAAGTTTTTTTTTGGTGTTTTTTTCCCCTTCTCAAAATGAAAAGTCGGTATCAATGTATTTTACAAGGTAATTTTCTCATGTCAATCAATACTTTCATTTTGAAGAGCAAGTATGAACCTATCACGGAGAGCTTGTGGCTTGTGGGTTCTAACTTCAAAGCCTTGTGTTTGCTCGAATCAAGTTCCCAATATTTAGCTCGAGTATCGGAAGGCCAATCTAAGACCTTAGTTATGAATATCTCCTCACTTGCAAAGAGACTGTTTAAGTAATCGATTGAGAGAGGTCCCATACATATCAGTGATCTCCATGGATGTAATCTTTTATGATAAAAACTCGTGCAGCTCGAATCAAGAAGTAACCCTATCGTCAACTTCGGTGAACATATATAAAAAAAGACAAGTGCATTAGAATAGAATTTACGAAGGCTTGACATCTTAACTCATTTAAAATTTAAGATAAAACTTATGGAAAATTTAGGTTCTCTTTTTACAATATCCAGATGTCATACTGACATTTGAAAAATATCGCTCAAATGATCTAATGTTCTAAATCGCATGTTTATTTATTCCAATGATCATGGATTTTCATTACGATTCATGACCGTCAAAATGGGTGGGTGGGTGGGGTCGCGTCGTGTCGGGTTTAGGTCGGGTAAAAAATGTCTATTAAATGGGTGGGTCCGATCGAGTTTTAATTGATGACCACCGACATAGATGACACTTCTGGAATCAATCGCATGATCGTCTTTGTTACAATTGTGTTGATTTTACTTAAGATCGTTAATGTCTCATAAATACTCCTTATCATCTAAAGCTTTTTAATTTTTAATTTTTCAAGTTTTTGTTTTTGGTGGTTGTGATAGAATACCGAAACAGCGACTCGAAACCTCGGATACCAAAAGATGAAAGATTTCAGCAATGTCTCCTTTGTCTCCTTGGAAACGCACGTCGAGATTATCACAATCAACAACAAATCATGTGTTTATCAACTAAAAAACGTGTTTAATCTTTCTTTCCTGGTTCGAATTTTATCGCTAAGTTAGAATTAATCAAGAAAGATGACCCAGGAGATTCTACACGAACACAGTTAGATTAGATCAAACCAAACGATCCGACTCATCTTCCCGTGCTCCCGAAATAACCCAATGCAACTTATGGAATATAAAAAGGCAAGAAATTGGTCGGACACCTGGATTCCAAGCACGTTCATTGTCCAGATGGATCAACCGTGACCCATCTCGATCCTTACGATTCTTGAATTTCGTTAGTTATTACCAAGAAGCTGGCACTTGGCAATGGCAAAGCAGATCCAAATTTTTCTGCAAAACCCTCCTGTAGCTGTAGTTCTGCTAGGGTTTGATTCTTGAAAGAAGCGGTTCGATTGATACGGTGAATCAAGAAGTAGAAGAAGGAGGAAGGGGACGATTAACTATGTCGTCATCTCCTTCGCCAAATGGTGCTTCCTTCTCTTCTTCACCACCTCCTGCGTCTCCGCATGATGAATCTTTCTTTTCGCCTTCAACTGAGACCACCACCACCACCCCCACCGCCAACACAACCACCCCGGTTGATGAAGACCCACCTCCATTTTCATCCCCAGAAGCTCAAATCTCGTGGCCGCCCGATGGGAGCCTGACTCTCAACTGGGTCTTGGATTTGATGTCCAAATTCGATTGGGCATCAAGGAATCTCCCTCCTTCCGAATTCCCAGCTGTCCTTCCCGTCCAGGTGTTTGACCGCCTCGTCCTCACTGCCTCCAAGATCCTACACAAGGAGCCTAACCTTGTCAGCGTCGATCTTGGTGTTGATGACGAGCGTGACAAGGACTGTAGGGTGGTTGTTGTTGGGGATGTTCATGGGCAGCTTCACGATGTTTTGTTCCTGTTGAGGAGTGCTGGTTTTCCTTGTGAAAATCGGTTCTTTGTGTTTAATGGGGATTACGTGGATAGAGGGGCTTGGGGTTTGGAGACTTTCTTGCTCTTGTTGGCTTGGAAGGTGAGTTGTGATGCTGCAAATGCGTGTATATCTTGATCAAGATGTCTGTCTTCAGCAATGGACAGTATTAGTATATTCCTGTTCTTGCTTTATTGCCGTTTTTACTTCATCTATGCCTTGCTTTATGACTTGTGAGTACATTACATGAGAAGAAGGATTGTAGTTGTCTCTGGGCATCAATGCTTGAATCTTCGTAAGGTAACTCTAGATGGCACCTCTGGAATGAGTTGTTTGATTATCCTAGTTCCCGGAGCTTCTCAACAAGATAGCCAACTGTCTGTTTGGTTCTTATACTATTCCTATGTCGATTGTCGTTTGTGATTCCTGTTGATTCTAGTTTAGCTTAAGGCAAGGGATCTTCTTTCTTTGTGACCCATCATTCATAACTTGTTCTTTGGATCAATTTTTTTTACAAAAATGACAGTTTGGAATTCAAGTAGTTTAATTTGCATTCGTTTCCTGTTAGGCTACTTCTGTCCCATCTCTTATTCATCTTTTGTGCCGTTGTACTGCTATATCCTTTTGTGGGGAGTATAATTCTTCCTGGCATTCGCATGAAGTTTCTTGTTTGGTTTGTTTAATTCCCCCCACCCTTCCCCCGGAGAACAACATTCTTCTCACTTCAGTAATGTCCTGTGTCAGGTTTTTATGCCGGAGAGAGTTTTTCTTCTCCGAGGGAACCACGAATCAAAATACTGTACTTCTGTTTATGGTTTTGAGCAAGAAGTTTTGACAAAATATGGTGATAGAGGAAAGCATGTTTATAGGAAATGTTTGGGATGTTTCGAGGGGCTCCCATTAGCATCAATCATTGCTGGGCATGTATATACAGCTCACGGAGGGCTTTTCCGAAGTATTCCTGTCACACCATCAAAGAGATCGAAGGGAAAAAAGAATCGCCGTATAAACTCAAATCCTGAAGTTAGTACTTTATCTCTTGGTTCCTTAGAAGAATTATCTAAAGCTAGGAGATCAGTTCTTGACCCTCCATGGGAAGGGTTGAATCTGATTCCAGGTGATGTGTTGTGGTCAGATCCATCAATGACTCCTGGTCTTTCTCCAAACACAGAGAGGGGCATTGGATTATTGTGGGGTCCAGACTGCACAGAGGAGTTTTTGAAGCGATATCAACTAAAGGTGGTGTCTCTGATGTTTCATAATAAATATCGTATGCTTTCTATCAAGAAATATGAGCATTGCTTGGCCAACTCTTTCAAGTCTAGTTCAATTTGTACTCTATGCTATCTACTTTTCAGTATATGGATGTTGTTTCTTGATTTCCAGCTATTGTAATTTTACCATCAATTTACTGTTTGAGCCATAAGAACATATGTTAGAACTTAGTGGCAGACCTTAACAGTGCCACCATCTTCTACCTACTCTACCTGAGGCCTGTTCTGTTTAATTGGAGACGTATAAAGTAGGCTAATATTTGCATGAAGTTTCCAGGCCGAGCTGAGCTGTTGAGTAAGAGAGGGATGTCATTTATTTACATGGCCATTGATTATGCATTGACATGTGAATTAGACTTGAGGGGAAGGACAATGGTGTAATTCCATGCTGAATTAATATGTACTTTTAAACAAAATCAAGTATGGCGGTGCTTGACAGGACAATTGTGTCCTCTTTTTGAGTATCTATACTGCCCTTCTTTGATTAAGGTAACTACTTGTTGCTATCAGAAGTAAGAATATTACTGGACATGGACTCCAGCTGCAGAAAGTTCAATTCTAGACTTTGGCTATGACAATTATATAAAGAATGTTGGAAACTCCGCTGCCAGTTCAGAACTTATCAGTTCCCATTGGAACTTGGTTGATGACAAATGACTGAAATCAACATTAATTTCTTCCATATCTCCTTTTTTTTTCCTTTTCATATTTGGTTTTTACTGGAATCTCTGTGTCTGAATGTCTGCTTAAGAGGATGAATGCTGTGAATCAATTATTCTTTCCTCTTATCTGTTTTTCCATCGATTTATATATAATTGAAGTCATATCTTGCATAGAAATTTGAAGGCTGATTTTAGTTCTGTTGGCTGCTATCTTTTCCGCAGTTAATTATTAGATCACATGAAGGACCTGATGCGAGGGAAAAGCGAAATGGTCTTTCAGGAATGGACGAGGGTTATACTATAGATCATGTTGTGGAGTCAGGGAGGCTAATTACGCTCTTTAGTGCTCCAGATTATCCGCAGTTTCAGGTACGTCTGGCCACTTCTGTTCTAGTTACTAGATCGATTGATATAGCACCTATGTTCTTGCTCCAAGAAGATGCATCTTGGTTTGTCAAACCTGTGCATTCACTAGCTCAGAGAGATTGGATGTAACATCTTTTGAAACAAAGGAAAAGCTAGAGATGCAAATACACCTAGAGTTTCATTGAATGTGTCAATAGAGAATATAGCAGTATCAAGGGGATTACTTATGTTTCTGCTTAGATTTCATATTCTGTTTTCGACCCATCTCCCTAGGGAACATTTTCGCTGATATGGACAATAAAATATTGTAAGATCAAGTGCCATGTTACACCTTTACCAGTTGTCGTGAACTATGTTGTCCGATTTCCAGGCAACAGAGGAGAGATACAGGAACAAGGGGGCGTACATTACCTTGGAACCTCCTAATTTTGATAACCCAAAGTTCAACAGTTTCGAAGCAGTTACACCTAGGCCGAAGGTATTTCGTCACGCTTCACTTCATCAGTAAGATTATAACTAGGCGTTGCATGCCATTGCACTTGTATTAGTCGTGCTGTTATTATTGTCGTGTGAAACTACTATTTACAAACCATGAATTTCTTAAGGAGAATTTGATGGTGCAGGCAAACCCATATTATGATTATCAGGATGTGATAGATTCTGACGAGGAATTGGATCTGACAGCAATGGTTTCTGAACCTTGAAGGATCCATTAACCAATTTCGTGAGTCTGAACTTCATCTAGCCGACATATGCTTCCTCTCGGATTTTTTCCTATGGAAGCTATAAAGAACTCTCATATATTTTGTGGGTCAAGCAGCTTCACGCGTGTAGAGTAGTTGGTTCGGTATCATAGAGAATTGTCGTAGTGATTCTTTATTACGTTGGTAAAACGTATTTTGAGGTTGTTTATTTCCGATAAGAATTGTTGTGACGGATAAATTACATATAACGGCTTTCGAAGACACAATAGTCAATCCCTTACCTTTGTGTTTCCTGCTCTTATGTCTGTGAGGAGCAATAAAATTGGAATACTTGCTGTTTGCTTTTATTCCTTTCTTTTTGCTTATTTAGTAGATTCGGAGAGCATGACATCGGAAAGTCAAGCAAATTAACAGATGAGCTGAATGCCGATTTGGCTAAAAAGAATTATCCGCGCTATAGTAGCTTGCCTCGTATGGAGTGGGTTTGGTCATTGGATTCGCCGTCGGATGAAACTATCTAATCTTGGCCCGACCATCGTCGGGCATTTCTATCAATTCCTATTCTGAAATTTGCTTTAGTTATGTTCAAAGCAGTGATACCGAGGAAGATGCACCTTTCATGGGCTGAATTTTCTCTAATTGCTTACTGTTCAGTTGGTTTCATCATGTTCTGAATCAGTGAAGCTTGGGTTCAATTTTCCATTTGCAATTCTTCCCCCCTGCCCGGATTTGACTAGGCTAAGTAAATTTATCGTCGTGTGATCGACAAACCGACTATGATATGTCGAGCTAGGTACATGGGGGTGCATGGTAATCATTTTGGAGTAGAAATGCGTTTGTTAACGCATTTTCACTTTTCTACTTCTGGAATACTTTTTTATTTCTGGAGTAGAAACGCGTTTGTTAAAACTACTTCTTCTTTTTTGTTACAGAATGAGTTTTCTACTTTAGAATGAGTTTTGCACCTTAAAAGAGAAGTAATTTTTTTTTTACTTCTTTGGAGAAATAATGACTTCTGGCTTCTCT
>BCNH02000010.1:24853599-24873894 GCA_001662345.2 Metrosideros polymorpha var. glaberrima
AAATATTAAAAAATTATTTTTTTCTTCCAAAAGTAAAACTTTTCTCTTGTTTTACTAAACATATTTTTACTCCAAAAATTAGCTTCTGGAGTAGAAGTAGAAAAATCAACTTATGACCATAAATTGATTTCTGAAGAAAAATGGTTACCATTCACTCCATAGTTACCAACGATGCAATCAAGGACTTTTGGGATTCCGTACGAGGCCATAGTTCCAGGGAATGTCATCTTGTCAATTGAGATCTCCAGATGATGGTAAAAATTAGCCACGAGGCTACATCCTTCCACCGCCGAATCTTCCTACGACTTCACACGGTGTAAACGGGAGTAGGTGGCTCTTGTAACCCCGCAACGACTGGCAGCAGTGGGCGAGGCTCGGTAAGTCGAATTTCGTCTATCTGGGTAGGTCACTGTGGGCCAAATTTTGGTTGCGGTTCCTAGTGCACGACCAGTGTGTTTTCCCACGAGCTCCCATCCAATCTCTGCCACCTTCGTCCCTATCAATACAGGTTCAAACGAGCAAGTACCATGGGCAGCTCAAAGGAAATTCACTGGCGAGAGAGAGAGAGAGAGAGAGAGAGTACGCATGACCCATCATGAAAACATTGAAAAGGGCTCCATGCCATCATGAAAACATCGAAAAGGGCTGGCTGCAAAAGGCAAAACGCGTCTTTGCTACCGAAGCTAAGCAGCTTCACAGGGAGGGCGTCAGACGGTTCTGCTCGGCCCACGAAAACGACACAGACAACGACAAAAACCGCACCCCCCTCCCCCCCGGGAAAAACGACGCTGCTTGTAATTTGCAACTGCGATTCAACGGTGGACGCTCTGATAGCTCCTTCTTATCCTCTGCCTCCAAACCACCTTGTCCCCCCACAACAAAATATCTAACATCTCATTCTGATCACTGACGCAGCAAAAATTCATTGCGTCCCAAGCTATGATTCCGCCGCTCATGCATGTTAGAATCCCCAGCACTTACTTAAACCGCTTAACCACATCCCCTTGATTGGGTAGGGTGTCGAAGACCCCGTTCCCACTTCGAAATCCAATTCCCTTTCCGTTTTTCGGGAAATTATTCAGATCCCTTTGTTTGCACATTGCCGATATTCGACGGATGTTAATTCTTCGTATGGAAACCAACTGGGTGACCAGATCTTTGCACGTATGGTCTATCCCGACGATATCGTTCTCCCTCACGTGTACATAGCCACGTGTTGAAATGTAGAGAAAATGATAGGCGTTATGAAATCACAATTCGATGGAGATCAGCTCCAGTTTTGCAATTCCCCAAAAACTATATTTGTTCCCCGTTGATCATTAGAAATGCCTCCACATTTGAAACAAGCAAGTACTTCTTTGGCAGGCGTGTCGACAGGGGTTGCATGGTGCAACTCTCCTTCTCAATTAAGAATGTACAGCTTCGGTACCTTTGGTTCGTTTCTTCCCTTTTCTCCCTTTTCAATCAAATTGAGAATCCAATGATTTTACAGCCACACAAGACGAAAAACTTCATGTCCTCCCTGATTTTTCTAAGAAGTTCCCAGATTTTGCATTAAGAAAATCTTCGCAAAGCAAAGCAAAATCATTGCGCGAGAAAATGGATGTCTTTATCAAGATCGACCCCGACCTCATTTTCTTTTCAAGTATTCTGCTGAATGTGCGCTTGGACATCTTCTAATCGTGACATTCCTCGTCATGAAAAGTTATTAGGTGAAGACGTGTTGGTCTGAATCAATCATACCAAAAGGAAAAATTCAAAATTTACACGGTGCACACAAATTAAAAAAGAAAAAAACAATTATCACCTTGCGAAAACGATAATATTTCGTGCGCACAAATAGAAAAGAAAAACAATCATCACCTTGCCAAAAAAAAGGAAGAACGACCGGAACAAGATTACAAAACACAGGGGAAGAAAATCCTCAGGATTTGAAGAGGGTTGAAGCAACGCGTCTTCTCTTCCGCATCTCTAAGTTTTGATTTCTTATTTCCTAAGTCTATCCTATTTTGTCTTCACCATTCGCGATGGACGCATGTCCATAACTGTCACCGCTATATGTACATTATAAATACTCATGTCTGCTTATGATCATCACGTCTTCTCTCGTTAATTGTTGATCATCTCTTGAACGGAGAATGAGACAGAGACAGAGGTAAATTCCAACTTTTCCTTCGGTTTTAATAATCAAAAACAGAGTAGGCCAATGTCGGATCTTGTCGCATTTGGAGTTTCAGAGCATATTCTTCCTTGTGAGCTTTACCTGTTTTTTTTTTTTTTTAAGCTGACAAACTATAGGAGCCATTCTTTCTTGTTCATGATGGAGCTAAATGACATGTGTTAATGAATGATAATTATAGGAGCCATTATTTTCCGGGTCTTTGTTGTTGCTCCGGGTAGTATGCAATTCTAAGTTTTCTTCTGGGATCTGAGACCAATTTCTTTTTCATGAGATTGACTAGCTGATACTTTACATCAACTGAGTTAGCAAAGCAGAACCGTTTTCTCCCACGTCTTTGTCCATATTGAGCATCTTTTAGTTTGAGTCACTTTCATATGTTATTTTGGCTTTGTGTTCCTGTTGTCATGTTTTAATATTTGTTATAACCTTGTCCACTGAAGACAAATTAAACAATGAGCAGTTCTTTGTATGGTAAAGGCAGAAACCAGAGGAGTTCTTTTTGATCTTCCCTTTTCTTGGCCTCTTTCGCAGGAGATGGCTTCGTATCTGATTCTTGTTGTTTGACAAAAGGTTGCATCGTATTACAGCATATACACACACCTTCTTTGCTCTCTGTACTGTGTAGGGGTGGCAAAGCGTTGAACTTGGAGGCTTGAAGGAGTTCTTTTCCAAAAAGAGATGGCGTTTTTCGATCTTCTGTTAATTGCTTCGATGCCAGTTTTGAAAGTGCTCCTTTTGACTGCACTGGGATTATATCTTGCTCTTGAAAGTGTTGACGTAATGGGGGAGAGTACAAGGAAGCAAATGAATAGAGTAAGTTAATCTCAAGCTCCTCCTTTGATGCTGCTATTGTATTGCATCTTACAACAATGGAATATTTATTTCATCAGGTTGCATTTTTCGTGTTTAATCCGGCACTAGTTGGCAGCAATCTGGCCAGGGCAGTTACTTCTGAGAACATTGTTCAATTGTGAGTTTCTTTCTGGATATTAGTCATGTTGCCCTTGTCTGCAATCATCCGTCATTGACGTGCCTCTGTTCTTTTTTTGGTTCATTTTTTTCGTGTATTGGTAATATGCTGCTTCAGAAATCAGCCACATAAATTACTGAAGTAACTTATTCAAACTGCATAGGTGGTTCATGCCGATCAATATCCTGATTACATTTATCGTTGGATCGGTACTCGGATGGATACTAGTAAAGGTCACTCGAGCACCGCAGCATGTAAAAGGCCTTATATTGGGTTGCTGTGCCTCTGGTAAGATATCTTCAATATGTAAAAGGCCTTAATGTGCCATTACTTGTGATGGAGTCAATGGTCATCCCTGTAATTTAATCAAATTGTCTTCACGCTGTAATGTCCTCAAATCTGCTTTATCATCGTCGCGTCCAATTACATGATGAAGAGTCAATTTTATGTCAGTTGAGTAACCAAGATGAGGCAGAGGAACTTTACGTATTCGATCCATCAATGACTGTTTCCACATCCTTGCAGCGTTAGTTGGTTCATGTCCACAATCTGGGGATGGATGTGCTCATCTGTCCGAATCTACTAGATCTTTCATTGTGACCACTTTCTTTTCTTTTTTGTCTAAACAGGAAATTTGGGAAATTTGCCTCTGATTATCATCCCAGCAGTATGCAAAGAGCAAGGCAGTCCATTTGGAGCGCCTGATGTTTGCAATAAATACGGAATGGCTTATGCATCGATTTCTATGGCGGTACTGTCTGTAGATACTCCACCTGCAGTTAACTCTACACAATCACAATCTTTTGCCTATAGCATTCTATACTGCCGTAGCTATGGCTAGCTTACAATGCACTTAACACCTAATCATATCTGAAGAATAAAGGACCTGGGTTTTGTGTTAAACAACTTCATGAATAAGTGGAATCGATACTGTTCCTCTCAAGGTTCATGAATGTTTACTTGTTATTTCTATAGTATTGATGTAGAAACCTATGGTGCGGTACTGCATTCTCGCACGTAAGATGTGCACATATGCATACAGGAGCAAGGAAATCATTAAATTTTATTTATATCTTTTTCTTTTCCCTTGAGAATCATGTATACTTCCATACTTCTTCTAGGCTGATCAATGAATTGTCTTCCTGTATGTCAGATAGGAGCTGTTTACTTGTGGTCTTATGTTTTCAACATTGTGCGGGTGTCTGCAAGTAAAATAAAAAGAGAAGAAGAGAAGATAGACGAATTGGTGAAAGATACAGAATCTACAACAGATACGAAGAAGTTAGTGCAAGAGTGCCCTGAAGCACTTGTTCCATCAATGAAGTGCACATCTACAGATGACTTGGATGAATTGACGCTTCCTCTGGTAAAACCTGAGGCGAAAAGCCAGGTAATTCAAACTGAATCTGAAATAATATCTACTGGGATCTGTTGATCCTAACGGCAATACAACAAGTTAAACTTTCTATGTCTTGGGAGGCTCTTCCTCATCAGGGGATCCTATCAAGTCAATAGATTGAATGTTCTCAACCAACTGGGGAAGTTGCAATAATAATCATTTTCAGATTTCCATGGCAGGTCTCAACTTGGGGCAGACTTGAGCAATGCTTAACAAAGATCTCAAAGAAGATCAATCTCCAGACATTGTTGGCACCATCAACTATTGGAGCGGTAATCTCTGTCTCCTTTTTATATTTCTACGGTTAAACTTCTTTGAATGGTCGAAAGGGTGTATCTTTTTTTCTGTAATTACTAGATATATTGAGGAGCTTGTCATCAGAATGGATTAATAGGATACATTCAGTGTGACCACTGATTTGAGAAACTTTGTCACTTTGAGTATTTCATTTTGTTGTGAGTGAGATGTCTTGCTGATTCAATTTATTGCCGTGTCATAGATAGTCGGATTTATCGTGGGCGTGGTTCCACACATCAGAGGTTTCCTGATTGGCACTGGCGCTCCTTTAAGGGTCATAGAAGACTCTGCTTCTTTACTGGGGTAATTGATCTTGCTTCCAGCTAATCTTCTGTAGCTAGAAAGGCATGAAAAGCTCCAAATATGTTGGTACAAGGATCGAGTTCATGTTTGGTTAGCTTGGCGTCTACTTTATTTCTATACTACCTTCTACACATAATGTGATGATTTGTTGTTTAACTTCCACTTTCAAGAGTTCTTCTTTTCCCCTTGAATGTCTCTTTTCCTTTGAGCTTCGAAGGAAAAGTTATCAAGGACATCTCTCTATTGACTACACGTGGCTATCGTAATCTCAATTTGAGTTTTTATCCTGCTTTTCAACACATAATATCTTGGACTCTATTCACTTGCAGATGTAACAAAGTCAGATTCGAATGTACTATTTGTCCTCTTTTCTTTCTTTCCTGCTTTCTGGAACCAGTGAAACATTGGTTACTGGATACATCACTGTTTGATAATTTTCTCTTCCTGTTAGCTTGGTGATTGTTTGCTGTACAACAAGTGTAGCTTTTAGGCTTTCAATTTCATGTATGGTGGTACGAGTTGCAGTTTGCAGAATATTCCTGTTACATCTTCTTTACTTGTTTAACCCAAAACCTTGATTTTGAACTTGATTTAGATAGTTCTGCTCAATGCTAATACTTTCAAGTGGTAAACTTTCTTAGCTTAGGACATCGAAAGGTTTTCTTCAAGAGTGAATAAAGTAGATTTGGTCTAAGTTTCTGCGCCCGACTGATTGGCGGTTTAGTTGCTTAAGGTTGCGGGTACTCTCATCTCTAACAGACGCTTCCACCAATTCTGACACTTATTTCTTGCTTAAAATTTACAGGGATGCGGCCATCCCTGTAGTTACCTTGATTATGGGAGGAAATCTTCTCAGAGGTATGATAACGTAAAAGACTCGTTTGGATATGGCTATTTTGGTTGTAAGCCATCAGTCATCAAGAGAAAGTGAAACTGAATTCTCTAGATAGGCATGGTTTTTGTTTCAAACCCCAAGAATGACACTTAAAAGTCTGGGTGGTGTTTCAGGACTGAGGGGTTCGGGCATTCAGCCATCTCTGATTGCCGGAGTTGTAGCGATTCGTTACATCGTACTTCCTCTCGTTGGGATTGTTATCGTGAAAGGTGCACTGTACTTTGGTCTGGTGCATGAAGATCCACTATATCTGTTTGTGCTCCTTCTACAGTATGCCCTTCCTCCGGCTATGAACATAGGTACGGTCACTTCTTAATTCTCAACAAGAAAATTGACCAATTGTTTTGGTAGCGATCAGTTAGATCATTACAGCATTTTGATCAGCAATACAAACTTACCCTTTGGCAGGCACGATGACCCAGTTGTTTGGAGCAGGAGAGAGCGAGTGTTCTGTTGTGATGCTGTGGGCATACGGCTTGGCTTCGGTTGCACTAACAGTTTGGTCAACGTTCTTCATGTGGCTAGTAGCTTGACTTTCTTTGGCTAACTTTCTTCATCGACGATCTCCTCACTAGCAGCTTTAGAAAGCTAGTTTTGTTTCCTGGGTGGATGCACATTTCCTCGTGTTCGAGATTGATTTTGTGACATACATGGAAAATAAGGCGTCGCTGCTTTCGAGCATTGACCACAGCACTGATCATAATTCTTTCCTGCCAGCAATTGTGCATGGCCAAATTAATACCGCCGGAGAATTTTGGTTGTTCCCTGTTAGCAGCAGCATTGGTATGTAGTGATTTTTATTCAGCTTATCAGCCTGATTCTGCAGTTTGGCAGAAGCCTGATTTCAGGAATATTGCTTATTTATGATTTGAGTGAATAAGTAAATTACTCATGCTACTTTTACCTCCACATCTAATTCGTTCTATTTAGACATTAAGGGTGCCTTTGATAACCATCAAGAATTTCGAATTCTGCTCCAGAAGTACTTCTGGAGTAAAAATGTGTTTGGTGAATAATTACTTATGAAGCAATTTTCTATTTCTGAATAAGAATTGTGTTTGGTAAAAGAAGTGATTCTTTAAGGCTGAAAGTGATTCTTTTTATTTTCATTTTTTTATTTATCATTTTTCTTCTCCTTTCTTTCTCACGCTCGTCGGCCACTGGCTGCCATCGTCGGTCGCCAGCCGCCAGCCACCGCTGGTCACCATTTGGTAAATTTGCTAAAAGAAGAAGTAGAATGAGGGCGTGTTTGATAAACATTCTAGAAATTTGTTTCTCATTCTCTTCTAAAATCACTTTTGACTAGAATCAATTCTTGCCAAAAGTTGAATTTTGGAAGAGAATTGAAAACAAATGCACCCTAATTACATTCATGGTTCTTTTCGACAATAAAAAAAAAAAACATTCATGGTTCTTTGAAGAATAAGATGGTATGGTAGGACCTGAGTTTTCATATACATTAGCGCAAAAAAGCTCGCATGTGAAGATTAGCATTATGAGAAGTTGGTCAATATGTGCTGTGTCTGGTTTGAGCCGAGCTGATCGTGTTCGCTTTGCCTTAGATTTACGTTTGTCTCGTGGATTTATTATACGTTGGACTGTTTTGGTGCGCAACGAAATTGTCAGCAAGCCGTGGGATTAAATAGTAGGTAGTAAACTTGTTCTTAATAGTGCCCCAAGGGAAGCTTCAGAGGAGGGAGCTCTTGGACAACTCATTTGAGGCCAACTTAACTTTTGTAATCTCAAGTGATGGATAATATGGTCTGCATCATGGAAGGCAAGTCATTGTTGCCTTGTGAAGCATAAGTTGGGTTCGGAACATTTGTCTGTGGTCGGTTGTGCGTGGAAACGACAGAATCTTATAAATAAGTCAACGCAAAAACACTAGAGAAATAAACGAAACCGGAGAATCTTTGCTTCGCGGCGCGGCTCTATTTCTTGAGTGCTCACTGTGCGGCCGTTGTAAGAAGAAACCCTTTAATTGTCCTCATACGGCTCTTGTGCAGGGAAACCTCCACAGAATAGGAAACCCACGCCCCTCTGCTTCTCTTTTCTCTGCTGCAGAACATTCAAAATAAAAGCAATTTCCTCTTATCACTTCCATGGGGCCCACAAGTGAATATGGAATTAAAGAGAATACGTGTTGCCCCTTCATTTAATTCGCCCAAAAGAGTCCCCGAAGTCAACTTGATCAAATCTCGTGCATTCTCAAGATTTTCCTTTTCTGTAACAAATCAATTTAATAAATCGATATATATCCGTGAATGGTTTAAATTTGAGACATAACTTAATAAGTTGCTCTTCCCGTTCTCAATTAGATTAATTGCCTTGTCATTTAGGTTTGATGGGAAATTTAAAGGTTTGCTGAAAACCCTTGTGGCTCATCATTTTCAGCACAATATCTTCCGCCATCTCTGTAAATGCCAATTTCGCATGATTTCTCTCTGATTGTGCAACTTATTAGACCGTGCGCATCAGAGTGCAGGATGACCAAGAGAGGAAGATTCAGAGGCTATCGTGTCACCTCGAATGCCCCCGGATACGTGAAATTTGTAGGCCTAACTTGATGTCATTGTTGGAAGGAAGCAAAAGCCACAATTGTCTTAAACTATGCATCAAGGACTTGAATCTTGTATAGTTCCCACTCTAATCAATCGTGTAAGTTGTGTACATAATGGATTTTTGCGGTTTCAATCAAGTCTGTGTACTTGCAAAGCCATGAAACAGTGAAAAGGAACAAGACTAACATCACTGTATGGAGACCCTTATATGCCACCCTCAATGGGATATGGGATGCTGGAATGTACAGTGAATCCAATACCCCTCTCTTTAGGGTTTCATTAGTCCTAATTGACTGAAACATATAAACAAGGTCTCCTGTAAATCAAAACGAATCGAAGCTATGTTAAAAGAATTTTCAGCTGAAGATTGGGGTGGCTGATCCGTGCCTCATGCCTTGCGAAGACATCTCTTAATGCTTCGACAAACTTGCCGTGCACATCGTTGACGTGCCAAATGGATTTTGAGATCATAAATAGCAGTATAAACCACACGGTAGGTGTCAACTTTTGTAAGGTCTTAACATTATGACACTCTAGTAGGCATCCAATTTTTGGAATTGTTCAGAAGAATCAGTGCAGAGCTCCATTCTTGTTGTGTGAATGTGAAGTCAGGTAAAAGAAAAGCTGCAAAATATATTCAGGAGACAAAAACCAACAAAATTCCTACCTCTTCCATGGTGGGTTTGGAGGTTTTCTTCAAATCAATTGGTCTACTGACCACCCCATGCATCAGATTTTGGAAGGTTAAAGGAGACCTGCGAAGAGAAAACCAGGTAAAACACTACTGGACGTGTGGGTGCATTGCAGTTCTACAATAGATGGGTGACCCATTGAAGATCAAGAATTGATAACTACCCCATATTCTTGTTTACCAGCAGGGGACGCCACTAAAGTATCCTTCAATTTCTCCAGAGACAACAGCTTTACTAAGCAAATCATATCCAGCAGACCGGGCAGTGAATTGATGAATGCTACTTATCACCCTGCAAAGTCAATCACCCTTGACCTCACTATAAATTGGCAAAAGAAGTGTTGATCCAGCAGAACATATTGCCTGATAGAGTGAGCTGAATTGTGACGAGAAAAGATTTGAGTTCAAAGGGTTAGACCTCGGAATCATGCTCCATGAGGAAGGTCTCTTGTACATTGCCCGCCGGGCACAGCGATACAGCTTTAGCCAGCACCCAAAAGGGAAATGATGTTCAGTTTCTCTTAGTTGCTGGCCTGAGACCCAACCACGTCCATATATGTCTTTCAGAAATGGAGTGGAGAACACCCTACCGAGTTTCCCAGCTATGTTGTAAGACAGAAGATCAAAGGCCCCATAAAATGCATAAAGGAGTGCAATGGCTGAGGGGAAGAATCTTACTGTACTACTAGCAAAATTCCTCATGAAAAGATGGATGGCTTTAGGAAGATCTAACTAAAGTCCTTTTCTTTTTCCGAATTCCGCCCATTTGTGCCTTGACCTTTTCTTAATCGCGACATCCCTCGTGATGAAATGTAATTGAGCGTTGGACAGGTTGGTCTGGACCAGTGATGCCATAAGAAAAAAATTCAAAATTTATTTCGTTGTAACACGGTGCATTGAACAAGCTAAATGATAACTATCCAAACGAAGCCTGTCAAGAGACGAGGCATGTGTTTTGGTACACAACAGTCACCTGGTATTGTGCACCCAAATAAGACAAGTAAGCACTTATCACCTTGCAGAAGAAGAGGAAAGAAAGGCCAGAAAAGAAAAAGAGAAGAAGAATATAAGAGGGCTGAAGCAACACGTTTCTCTTCCACATCTGCATTGGATTTCTTATTTCGTAAGTCTATTCTATTCTGTCTTCATCATTCGCGATGGACTCATGTCCATAATTGTTTCTGCTATATGTCATTGCTTACGGCAGATTGATTGTTTTTTTTGTATATCCTTTATAGTTAAAAAAGAGTAATTTTTTAAATCATAACAAAAATTGATATTTTTAAATATTTCTAACTTCAAATCCTCTTCATTTTCGTTCCCATTCATATAAGAAGTTTTATAAACTTTCTGCTGTTCTATATGTTTTCTCTTGTTAATTGTTGAACATCTCGTGAACGTAGAACGAGACAGAATAGAGGTAAGAACCATCTTTTTCTTTGCTTTTAACAATCACAAACAGAGTAGGCCCACGTCAGATCTTTTAGCATTTGGAGTTTCAGAGCATCTTCTTCCTGGTGAGATTGCCTTTTGTTGAAGCTGATGAAAAGTAGAGGAGCCATTTTCTCTTGCTCGTGATGGAGCTAAGTAATATATGTTATTGAATGATTAGACGGTAAGAGTTATTTTTTCCGGGTCTCTGTTTTGGCTTCTGAAAGTATGCAATTCAAAGTTTTCTTCTGGGTTTTTTTTATGGGATTGTCTTGCTGATGCTGATATTTTATATTAATTTAGTTGAAGCAGAACCTTTTTCTTCCACATCTTTGTCCATTTTTGGAACCTTTTAGTGTGTGTCCCTTGCATATGTTCTTTTGGTTTTGTGTTCCCGCTGTCACGTTTATATATTTAATGTGAACTCATCCACTGAAGACAAATTAAACCGTGAGCGGTTCTTCGTATGGCAAAATTAGGAACCTGAGGATTTCTTTTTGGTCTGCCCTTGTTCAGCCTCTTTCACAGTAGATGGCTTCTTATCTGATTCTTGTTGCTTGATGATAAGTTGTGTCATGTTACAGCATATACACCTTCTCTGCTCTCTGTTCTGTGCAAGAGTGGCGGAGCACTGAACTTGGAGGCTTGAAGGAATTTTTTCAACAAAAAAAAAGATGGGGTTTCTAGATCTTTTGTTAATTGCTTCAATGCCAGTTTTGAAAACGCTCCTTGTGACTGCACTGGGATTATATCTTGCCCTTGAAAGTGTTGATGTAATGGGGGAGAGCACAAGGAAGCAATTGAATAGAGTAAGTTAATCTCAAGCTCCTCCTTCAATGCTGATGTTGTATTGCAACTTACAACAATGAAATATATGTTTCATCAGGTTGGATTTTTCGTGTTTAGTCCGGCACTAGTTGGCAGCACCCTGGCCAGGACAGTTACTTCGGAGAATATTGTCCAATTGTGAGTTTCTTTCAGGGTATCAGTCATGTTACCCTTGTTTGCAATCATCTGTCATAGACATATCTCTGTTTTTCGTACTTCTTTCTTCTTCTTCTTTTCGGGTATTGGGACTATGATGCTTCAGAATTCACCTTATCCCACATTCATTATTGAAGTACTTGTCCAAAATGCACAGGTGGTTCATGCCAGTCAATATCCTGATTACATTTATCATTGGATCTGCACTAGGGTGGATACTTGTAAACGTCATTCGGGCACCGCAGCATGTGAGAGGCCTTATTTTGGGTTGCTGCGCAGCTGGTAAGACATCTTCAACATGTAAAAGGCCTTAATGTGCTATCACTAGTGATGGAATCAATGGATTTCACCGTAATTTAATCAAATTCTCTTCATTCTGTAATGCCCTCAAATCTGCTTTATCATCATCACATCTGATTACTTGATGAGGAGTCAATTTTGTCTCAGTTGAGTAACAAAGATGGGGTAGTGAAACTTCATTTTTTTGGATCTGTCAATGACCGTTTCCACTCCCCTGCATCATTAGCTGGTTCATGGCTGAATTTACTAGATCTTTCATTGTAATCAATTTCTTTTTCTTTTTTTTTGGGGTGTATCTCAACAGGAAATTTGGGACATTTGCCTCTGATTATCATCCCTGCAGTATGCAAAGAGCAAGGCAGTCCATTTGGAGTGCCTGATGTTTGCCATAAATACGGAATGGCTTATGCTTCAATTACTATGGCGGTATTCTCCGCAGATACACCACCTGCAACTAACTCTACCCAACCACAATTTTTTGCCTATAGCATTCTATACTTACCGTAGCTATGGCTAACTTACAATGCATTTAACACCAATTATATCAGAAGAATAAAGGATCTGGGTTACTTCATGAATAAGTGGAATTGATAACATTCCTCTCATGGTCCATGACTGTTAAAGTCTCGTTTCTATAGTATTGATGAAGAAATCTATGGTGTGCTACTGCATTCTTGTACGTAGCATTTGCACATATGCATACGTGAGCAAGGAACTCTTTAAATTTTATATCTTCTTTCTTTTCCCTTGAGAATCATGTGTACTTCAGGCATACTTCTGAGTTGATGAATTAATCATCTTCCTATGTGTCAGGTGGGAGCTGTTTACTTGTGGTCTTATGTTTTTAACATCGTGCGGGTGTCAGCAAGTAATATAACAAGAGAAGACAAGAAGATAGACGTATTGGTGAAAGATACAGAATCCACAACAGATACGAAGTCTGTCCAGGAGCGCCCTGAAGCACTTCTTCCATCAACAAAGTGCACCTCTACCAGTGACTTGGATGAATTAACGCTTCCTTTGGTAAAACCCGAGGCGAATAGCCAGGTAATTCAAACCGACTCTGAAATAATGTTAAGTGGGATCCGTTGATCCTATTGTAAAACGATATGTTAAACTTTGTTTGTCTTGAGAGTTATTCTTAGGGGATCTTAACATGTTGATAGATATAACGTTCTCAAGCAATTGGGGAAGTTGCAATTTAATCACACTCAGATTTCCATGGCAGGTCTCAACTTGGGGCAAAATAAAGCAATGCTTAACAAAGATCTCAAAGAATATCAATCTCCAGGCATTGTTGGTACCGTCAACTATTGCCACGGTAATCTCTGTCTTTGCTTTTTTGTCCCTTCTTCTATTCTATGTGTATCTTCTTTTCCATAAATTACTAGAAATATTGAGGAGCTTTTGTGCAATCAAGATGGATTAATAGTTTACATTCAGTGTGACTACTGATTTGAGAAAATTTGTCACTTAAATATTTCATTTTGTTGTGAGTGAGATGTTTGCTGATTTAATTTCTCACCACGTCGTAGATTGTCGGATTTATTGTGGGTGTTGTTCCACACATCAGAGGTTTACTGATTGGCACTGGCGCTCCTTTAAGGGTCATAGAAGATTCTGCTTCTTTACTGGGGTAATTGCTCTTGCTTCTAGCTAATCTTCTGGAGCTAAAAACGCATGAAAAGCTCCAAACATGTCGGTACAAGTATTGAGTTCATGTTTGGTTAGTTTGGCATGCAGTTTAATTCTATGCTACCTTCTACACAGAATGTGATGATGTATTGTTTAACTTCCACTTTCAAGAGTTCTTCTTTTCCCCTTGAATTTCTCTTTTCCTCTGAGCCTATGAAAGTAAAGCTACCAAGAACATCTCTCTATTGACTCTTACACACGTGGCTACCATAAAAGTATGAGTTTTCATCCCGGTTTTCACCGCATAATTATCCTGGACTATATTTGCTTGCAGACACCAAGCCAGATTCGACTGTACTATTTGTCTTCTCTTTTCTTTACTTCCCAGCTTTCTGGAACCAGCAAACATTAGTTACTGGATACATCACTATTTGATAATTTCTTCTTCCTGTTAGCTTGGTGATTGTTTGGCGTGCAACAAGTGTAACCTTTAGGCTTTCAATTTCACGTATGGCGGTATGAGTAGCAGTTTGCAGAATATTCCTGTCACATCTTAACTTGTTTAACCCAAAACCTTGATTTTGACCTTGATTTCGGAAGTTCTGCAATATGCTAATAATTTCAAGTGGTAACTTTGTTAATGGGGACATCGAATGATTTTCTTCAAGAGTGAATAAAGTAGTTCTGGTCCAAGTTTCTGGGGCGACTGATCGGTGGTTTAGTTGCTTATGGTTGCAAGTACTCTCACCTCTTGCAGACACTTCCCTGATTCTGACACTAATATTACAGGGATGCAGCCATCCCTGCTGTTACCTTGATTATGGGAGGAAATCTTCTTGGAGGTACGATAGCGTAAAAGACTCGTATGGATATCATTTCTTTAGTTGTAAGCATCAGTAATCAAGAGCAAGTGAAACTGAATTCCTTAGATTGGCATGGTTTTTGTTTCAAACCCCAAAAATGGATACTTAAAAAGTCTGGGTGGTCTTTCAGGACTGAGGGGTTCGGGTGTTCAGCTATCTCTGATTGCCGGAGTCGTTGTGGTTCGGTACATCTTACTTCCTATCGTTGGGATTGTTATCGTGAAAGGTGCACTGTACTTTGGTCTGGTGCATGAAGATCCACTATATCTGTTTGTTCTCCTTCTACATTATGCCCTTCCTCCAGCGACGAACATAGGTATAGTCAGCTCGCAATTCTCAACGAGCAAATTGACCAATAGTTTTGGTTGCGATCAGGTGGATCATACATGGCATTCAATCAGTGATATAAACTTAGTTTTTGGCAGGCACGATGACCCAGTTGTTTGGAGCAGGTGAGAGCGAGTGTTCTATTGTGATGCTGTGGACGTACGCCGTGGCTTCAGTTGCACTAACAGTTTGGTTAACCATCTTCATGTGGCTAGTAGCTTGACTTTCTTTCGGCTAACTTTCTTCATGGAGGGTGGATGCATTTTTCCTCATGTTCGAGATTGATTCAGCGACAAATGTGGACAATAGGGAGTCACTGCTTTCGCGCATTGACCACAACACTCATCATCATTCTTTCCCGGCTGCATTTGTGCATGGCCAAGTTATACTGCCGGAGATTTGGTCATTCCCTGTCAGCAACAGTATTGGGATGTACTTTTATTCAGCTTATCAGCCTGATTTTGCATTTTGGCAGAAGCCTGCTTGCAGCGATAGTGCTTGTTCACGATGTGAAAGAATAAGTAAATTACTCGTGCTACTTTCACCTCCACATCTTATTCCTTCTATCTAGGCACTGATTATATTCACGGTTCTTTGAAAATTAGGATGGTATGGTAGGACCTTAGTTTTCGTGTACGAGAGTGCAAAAAGCTTGCAACTGAACCGGCATTATGAAAAATCGGTCAATATTTGCCGCGTGTGTTACGACTCGAGCTGATCGTGTTCGCTTCGCCTTAGGTTTACGTTCGTCTCATAAATACATCATTTGTTGGGTCTGGTGTGTAAAATATTGTCAGCATTCCGTAGGCTTAAATAGTAGGTAGTAAACTTGTTCTGAGTGCCCCCAAGGGAAGCTTCAGAGGAGGTAGCTCTTGGAAAATTCATTTGAGGCAACATTAACTTTTATAACCTAAAGTGATGGATGATATAGTCTGCCTAATGGAAAGCAAGTCACTGTCGCCTCTGTAGAGCATAAGTTTGGTTTGCAACAGCATTGTCTGTGGTTAGTTGCTCTTCCTGTTCTCCATTAGATTACTTGCTTTATCATTTAGGTTAATGGGAAATTAAGTTGTATGCTGATGATTTTTTTGGCCCTTCAATTTCAGCGCAATATCTTCTTCCGCACCGTTGTAATTTTGCGTTATTAGAGACTGCGCATTAGAGTGCAGGGTGACCAAGAGAGGAAGATTCAGAGACTATTTGCGTCACCTCAAATGCCCCGGCATGTTCGGGCCAACTAGATGTCAGTGTGGGAAGGATCTTCAGGAGCAAAAGCCACAGCTGTGTTGAAGTAGAAAACATTAAACCATGCATGAACGACTTACGTTCTGTATAGTACTCACTGTAATCGATTGTGAAGGTTGTGTACATAATGGGATTTTGGTCTTCCAATCAAGTCTATCTCTTTACTTCCAAAGCCACAAATAGCGAAAAGGAACAAGACTAACATCATTGTATGCAGACCCTCACTAGCCACCCTCAATGGGACATGGGTTGCTGGAATGTACAGTGAATCGAATTGCCCTCCCTTTAGGGTTTTATTAGTCCTAATTGACTGAAACATATAAACAAGGTCTCCAGTAAATGAAAACGAATCGAAACTATGTTCAAAGAATTTTCAGCTCAAGATCGGCGTGGCCGACCCGCGCCTTATGCCTTTCAAAGAGGTCTCTTAATGCTTCAACAAACTTGCTGTGCACCTCGTTGACCTGCCAAATGGAATTTGAGATCATAAATACCAGTAAACCACATGGTAGGTGTCAACTTTTGTTAGGTCATAACATTAAGACACTTTAAGCATCCAATTTTCTTGTTGTGTGAATGTGAAGAAGTCAGGTAAAAGAAAAGCACCAAAGTATATTCAGAAGACAAAAACTGACAAACTTTGTACCTCTTCCATGGTGGGTTTGGAAGTTTTCTTCAACTCAATTGGTCTACCGACCACCACATGCATCGGATTTTGGAAGGGTAAAGGAGACCTGTGAAGAGAAAACCATGTAAAACACTACTGGACGTGCGGGTGCATTACAGTTCTAATATAGATACATGACTCGTTGAAAATCATCAACAATCCCACAATCTCATCCTCTTAATTCGGCAAAGAGAGTCATACATACCCAAAGATTCCCCAGAAGAAAACCGGGGTAAACTTAATTGCTCTAGCAAATTGCAGATACAACTTTCCACCAGGCTTCCACCACTTGTAGACATTTGACTATAGCAAGATAAGGACAAAACAGCTGTGTGAGCTTTAGTTTTTGAATCAAACAAGCTGCATCAGACAACGAATTGTGGGCATGGCCCGGTAAAAAGAGTGGAGAAGAAAGGCGAAGACAGGAGTTACCTGACCGAAGCAGAAAACTGGAACCAGGGGGCAGCCCATCTCCATGGCTATCCGCACAAATCCTTTCCTTGATTTAACAAATGCAATCTCCAAAAGGAAAAGATTGCACATGTTAGAATTTCCATTTGGACTATTATATACAGATAAAAGGACAATAAACAAATCGTTGGCTGAATTCTGTTGTTTGATATAATTGATTCAAAATATTTGCAATTATTTGTTCTGTCCACGCTGGAGAAGGAAGCTGTGTGTGCAATTGAGGACCCAAGAACCGTTTATAAGTTCCCAATACAGAAAGGAGAAAGTGGAAACATATTGTTGAAATAGAGCTGACGGCTTATTGCATTTATGAACCCCTAATACTATTCCAATTATCGCTGCATAAGCCCAGGTCAAGAATTGATAACTACCCCATATTCTTGTTCAAAAAATATTTTTTAACTGTCAAAATTGGGAAATGACTATGTTTAGGGCGCAGCAGGGGGTGGAACTAAAGTATCCTTCAACTTCTCCAGGGACAAAAGCTTTACTAAGCAAACCATATCCAGCATACCAGGCAGTGAACTAATGAATGCTATTTGTCATGCCACAAAGTCAATCATCCTTGATCTCACTAAAAAATGGCAAAAAAGGTGTAAATTCAGTGAAATGTATTGCCTGATAGAGTGAGCTGAATTGTGGCAAGAAAAGATAGAGTCTAGAGAGTTAGACCTCAGAATCACGCTCCATGAGGAAGGTCTCTTGTACACCGCCGGGCACAATGATACAGCTGTAGCCAGCACCCAAGAGGGAAATGAAGTTTGTCTTAGTTGCCGGCGTGAGACCCAACCACGTCCATATATGTCTCAGAAATGGAGTGTAGAACACCTACGGAGTTTTCCCAACTACGTTATTAGACAGAAAACCAAAGGCTCCATAAAATGCATAAGGAGTGCAATGGCTAAGGGGAAATATCTTACTGCACTACTAGCAAGGACTTTAATTTTCGGGAGAGGCATGAAACCAGTAAGATCAGCAAGTGCAACAACACCAATTGGAAGTACTGAATGTGGCTCATATCCAAAAACTGCACGCACATATATTTGAATAGTTAATTTGCACATACGAGACAAAAAGACATCTCAAAGGTTCTTAGGCTAACAAGAAGTCCAGAAGAAGAAAAAGTTGGGCATTAGCAGCCTGCTCTTCACAGTTCATAGGCTAATCAGAAGCCCAGAAACACAAAAAGTAGCATTATCAACCTGCTCTTCAAATAACATTTTATCGTATATTTCCAATACAGATTAATTTGGATATAAACACTGAATGATCGGTCATGTTCCCTCATGCATCTCAATCAACACCCACAAGACAGAACAATTTGATCCAGAGAAATGCTATCACAACTCAAAGGAAAGCAAAGAACACAACAATCTGATCCCGCGGTATTCCATGCCATCGTTTTATTGATTCATACTGGAACTATCACAACTTAAACAACCAATTCTCATCTTTCCTCAATTAGACACGTCATGGCCAAGCCCTTATCATTGAAAAGCAACTGTAACTCCAGCAGAGTAAGTCCATCTGCCTACTTTACACAGCTACACTGACCAACGATCATCCATTAATTCAAATTGACCTTTGATTACCCTTAACCTTAAATCTTCGGCATTAATACCATATTCATCAAACCTTTTCACCCCAGCCTATTTTTATTAAATCAACTGGGAAAACAAGAAGAGTGTGAGGGACTGACCATAGGCGCGATTAGGATCAAAGGTTTCTATATCCTCCACGTGCAGAGTAACAGGGAAATAACTGCAAGCATGTTTACATATGTACCTGAAGACCAAACCCACCATCCGCAAATCAATCACATTCTACACAACTGATACCGAATAACTCAGAAAATCAATTCACGAGCTTTGAAAACAAGACCAGAAGGAGTGGAAAAAGAGATGAGAAGCTTAAGAGTACCTCGACAACTTTCTGCCTAATCTGCTTCTATCGTCAGTTGGAATGAACATAAAAACCAAGAGCAACCCAAAGACCCTGATCAGTCAAAAAACCCAACAGCTATTAATGATGCACAAGCAAACTTACAACCCCAGAAGGCGAAAACAAAACAAGTGCTCCGGCAAACAAAATTGAAAGAAAAGAGCAAAAAGCAGCGAGAGCTCACAGAAGGGCTTTGGAGGGAGGAAGGAAGAGGAGAGAGAAGAGGACCAGCACGGCGACGAAGTGAATAGCACCCAACCAAATTCCTAAAGCCACCTTGGTGTGCCATACATTGGACGATGGAAACTCCTCTCTTCCGTTGAACACTCTCAGCTTCTTCAGACGATCTCCATCAACCTTGCTCTCCTCACCCATCGCTCCCGTAATCAACCAAGAACCCACCAAGAAAAGTCAAAACTTTTTCCGCTTTTCTATTATCTGCAACGGTGATGAATTGATCTGCTACTGGGGATTCTCAGAGTTTCGACCCAAAAAGAGATAAAGTCCCAAGAATGAGTTCCTTTCTGCTTTTTCACAAGAAAGGACAAATCATGTTTTTCACCACCCACCATCACCAGCATCCTTTTCTTGAAAACGCCCCTATGGTCTTTCGGGATTTCCCACCTCCTCACTCTACTGGAAGTCTCTGACGTGGTCACGTTGTAGAGAATGCGTGTGACAGATTGCGGAAAACAATTAAAAAACGAATCTTTCCAAATGGGGATGATAAGTTTCTCTCTTTTTCGTTTAACGGATCATAGTTGATAAACTGGGTAAACCCGAAGGACCCGGTTGCTGCTGGTTTGCTTGCGCCTGTTGAGTTTGAGTCTGCTACTCAACCGGGCGTAAAAGAAATCGAAAAGCTACGGCGATGTTCGTCAGCGTTGCTGTGTGTAAAGGGACGCGTGCCTCCCATAATGTCGTTGTGAGGTTGATGTGTGGTTCGAGACTGAGCAAGGCTGTATCCAAGAGCTGCCATTAATTGCCTTCTTTTTCTATTTTATATATATATAGATTTTATCAATTGCCAACCGATATTGATATAATCTCTTGGAGAAATTATCGAAAATCCCTCAAAAACTTTAACGATGATACACGTTTGACCTCAAACTTTCCATCCCTCAACTTTCTTT
>BCNH02000010.1:24897742-24913088 GCA_001662345.2 Metrosideros polymorpha var. glaberrima
ACATTTTACCAATTGAGTTTTTTTGTTGTTGCTCAAAGCCAATTGAGTTCATTCGGTCAATTTTAGTTGGAAATTGCTAACGTGGACAACCATAGTACCACATAAGATGGCCAGCGCTAACATAAACAACTTTTTTTAATAAAAAAAATTGACTTTTTTTTTTATTCTTTGTTCTTTTTCTTTCTTTTCCTTTTCTTTTCTACCGGAGAGGACCGGTTGACCCTTGCTGACCACTGGGCAAGGGCTTTGCGGCCCTTGCCGGCCTTGGAAGAAAAAATTAGAAAGAAAAAATAAATAAAAATTATGAAAATTATTCAGGTCAATGCCAACCGTGTTATATAAGACTACTGGCGTCCACATCAGCAAATTCTAGCTAAAATTGGCCGATGGATACAATTGACAAATCGTGAAAATGTTTAGGATTCAATTGGCAAAATTGAAAGGTTTAGGACTGAATTGGTCAAAATGTAATAGGTTTATGACTTTTTTGATAATTTTCTCCATGATATCCATGGAGCAATGTATGTCTACTCTGATGCACATAGACATGAGGTTTACATGTATTCGCGTATAGGACTAATATGATAAAGCAAATTGCTAGATGTGTTAGGATCTCTAAATTGTCAAAGCTTTAAAACATACAGAAACATACCCAGATGTAGAATCAAAGCAAAGATCAATATCAAAAGCCAGAGAATTGGGAGTGAGAATTGGTTTGCATCAATTTGTAATGACATCACATGAGTTGAGAGGATGAAATTTTCTTGCTTCAATTTTTTGGCATAGTTCTGGTATCTCTGAATTCTTTATTCTTGCTCTTGCAAATTTATTTAATTTTATATAGCATGAGAAGCAACAAGTTTAAGTGAAAGACTTTTTACCAAGGTAAGAGAGTTGAAGTTTTTGGGCAGTCCCCAAATTATAAAATTCTCCATTGGCTTCATGAAAATCGAATATAAGAGTTTAGTGATGACCGACGAGCTCTCCTTTCAGCTACAAACCTCCTCTCTAAGTATTAAACTAAGTACGTAAATAGGAAGATTTCAAACAATTATACATAAGAGCTAGCATAAGCTCATTGAGAGGACTTCTTTATCTTATATGTCATCATGTATTAGCAAAACCTAAAAATTGTAGGAGCAGACGATATCTTCTGTCAATAATGAATTTGATAAAATTATCGAGAATCCCATCTATTTACTTTGTGAAAAAGAATATATCTTTAAGGATGATTTATTGGTCAAACCTTATTTTCTTTTGAAATCATGAAGACTGAAAGTACCCCATCGATAAAAAGTTGGTTGATTGAGCACTTGATCTATATGACATGGATTTCTTATTCGAATTATAGCTTCTCCGCTCAGAATACCCATGGAGCAATTACTATCTTCTCTGATGCACATAGATAGGGAGGTTCATATGTACTTGCATTTGGGGCTAAAATGATGAAGCAAATTGCTCGATGTGTAAATTAGTTGTTTAAGATCTCTTAGAAATTGTCAAAGCTTTGGAGCATACATAAGCAAATACACATGTAGAATCAAAGTGAAATCAATATCAAAGGCCAAAGAATAAGGAAGGGAAAGTGGTTCAAATCATACTGTAATGAAATTACCGAGTCAAGAGGATGAAATTTCCTTGCTTCAATTTATTGGCAAAGTGGCTATTTTTGCCTTCTTCATTCTTACTCTTGCAAATTTAATTAATTTTATATAGCATGGGAACGGACAAGTTTAAGTGAAAGACTTTTTACCAAGGCAAGAGAGTTGAAGTTTCTCGCTTGTCCCGAATTATAAAATACTCTGCTGACCTCATGAAAATAGAATATAAGAGTTTAGTGACAAGCATTTCTTTCGGCTATAACCCTCCTCTCTAAGCATTATACTAAGCATATAGATAGTCAGATTTTAAACAATTATAGATAAGAGCTAGCATGAGCTCACTAAGAGGACTTCTCTATCTTGTACTGAGCATATATCTATGGAGCAACGACTGTCTACTCTAATGCACATGGACAAAGAGCTTAAAATGTACTCTCGTAAGGGGTTAACATGATGAAACAACTTGCTGGATGTGTAAATTAGTTTTTTTAGGATCTCTAAGAAATTGCCAAAGCATTAGAGAAGATAGAAACATCTACACATGAAGAAGCAAAGTGAAGAACAATATCAAAAGCCAAAGAATCAGTAGTGAAAAGTGATTCAGATGAGTCTGTAATGACATTACATGAGTCAAGATGATGAAATTTCCTGCCTCAATTTTTTTGGCAAATTTCTGGTTACATTTGAATTCTTTCATTCTTACTCTTGTAAATTTAGTTAATTTTACATAGAATGGGAAGCAAGATTTTTTTTTTTTTTTTGGAGCAACAAGTTTAAATGGATGACTTTTTGTTGGCTTTACCTAGACAAGAGAGTTGAAGTTTTTGGCTAGTCCTCAAATTATAAAATACTCCATTAATCTCATGAAAATCAAATATAAGAGTTTAGGGACAAGCGTTCCTTTCCCTTACAAACCTCCTCCTAATTATCAAACTAAGCATATAAATAGTCAATATTCAAACAATCACATGTAAGAGCTAGCAGGAGCTCACTAACAGAACTTCTCTATCCTATATGTCATATTGTATTAGCAAAACCTAATAATTTTAAGAGCAGCCAATACCTCTTATCAATAATAAATTTGATAAAATCACTGAAAATCTCATTTGCGAGTTGATTTACATCGTGAAATCACGAAGATCGAAAGTACCTTATCGATAAAGAGTTGGTTGATTAATCACTTAATCTATATGACACAAATCTCTTATTTGAACTACACCTTTTTCACTTGAAATATCCATGGATCAACGATTGTCTGCTCTGACGTAAACAAACAAGGAGATCAGCATCTCCACTCAAAATATCTATGGAGCAACGACCATCTACTTTGATGCAGACAAACATGGAGGTGCACGTGTATTTGCGAAGATTAATCGACTCGAATGTTCAAATTCATGATTATCGCTTCGAAATTATTTTTTGTTTTCTTGAACGAAAAAAAAAAAGGAAAAAGGAAAAAGAGAGAGAGAAGGGAGGTGCTTGGGTAAAAAACGGAGATGGAGATGGAGATGGAGATGGAGATGTGATGAAGTTGGGGAAGGTCCGTCTAAAATTCGGAGCCTGCAAGTAACACCGTGAGCGGCTTCCATTGACGTAGCCCCCACCACCCTCTCTTCTCTTTCCTCTTATAACTTCCCCCTCTTCCACCTCCTCCATGCTGCTTCTCTTGGAAGTCACATGGAGGCGCGAGCGACTCGGGCCCTCTTCCACCATCCCTCCTCGTAGCGAAGAAGAAGAAGAAGAAAGACGACGACGAAAGAGCACAGGGCGGCCTTCCCTTCCTCGCCTCCTCTTCGTCTCGCGGTTCGTCCGCCCCGCCCCCTCGTCAGGTTACCCAGTCGCGGATTCCGCCTTCTTTTCTGATTTGGTATCTTGGGTCTTTCTTGTTAATTCGATTGGGATTTGTTTGCGAACCCTAGAGCTCGTTCGGGGAAGAGGGGAATTGGGTTGAGTCTTGTGGGTGTCGATTGTTCTGTCGCTCCCTGCGGTGCTGCGTGTTGGGTGGAGGATCCTGAGGCCGGATCGTGGAGCCCCGAAAACCTAGGTGGGTCGTTAGGTGCTTGTTTCGAGCTCCCAATTCGAGCTGTTCGTTGAGTTTTGTTTCCGGAGCTGAGTTTGATCTCCGAGCGCGGACAGTCGCCGCATCGGTTTGGATTGATTGGTTGTTTTACAGGGTACTTTCTTTGTGGGTAGCGAGTGTCAAAGTGGCGTTCTTTAGCTTGATTGCGAACGAGAATTCATGTCTTGCTTCCCATGTACTGCCTTTTTATTGCTGTTGATATCGTGTTTTCTTGGTTCTTGTTTGGACTTCTTGTTCTTTGTCCCACATTGCTTCCATTGATCCTTTTGGGTCCTCCATAATCTGTTCACCTTGCTCAATTCGATTATTATTCGGATAAGCTGTCTTCTTTTGGGCGTGCTGTTTTGGTGTTGAACCCCTGTAGTAATGTGCTTCAACGAAAGTTAAAAGTGATGAACAGCACAGATGGCCTTATCCCTTTGCTCACTTCTCTTTTCATCTTTATATGTTTTTTATCTTTGAGAGTGTCGATGCGTTGGGGTATGTCTTTGCAAAGGATTCTTTTTCTTTTTAGTACTTTAGGAAGTTGGACTGTTTATTGATCTCCTAATTGTATCATTTTAAATTTGTTTTCCGCTGTTAGTGACCATATAAACTTTGATTATAGAATATTTTTTCTATAACAGTATCTTAAAGAATTGCAAGTTTTGTTTTGCATCTGTCTATCGACCTTTGGAGGGGCTAAATCACACCTTTTTCCAATTTGTACTATAGTTGTGATAATTTCCAGAATTAAGTAAAATATGATTTAGCTTCCTGAGAAGTGTTCGAGTGTTGGGGGCCTGGGCTGGGGTTAATGTGATTGCCGGAATTTAGTTAATTTTGTCGTTTGTGAAGATTTTATTTGATGACATAGGATTTCAGTGGTGCTAGTTTTTCTCCTCTTTTTCAAATTCTATAAATCGAAGAGAGTGTGCATCATGAAGGTATGCTCCAAGTGATGCATGCCTTTTGTACTCTTGTCTGCTGGACATTCCTTTGGTCCGAGTTATTAGTTCTGCCAAATATCTTGTACCATTCAGTCATATGACTATTCTGGAAAATTGTGCTCTGGTAATATGTAGCAAGAGCCTCCTCTCTCAATTGAAGTTAACTTCCCTCTTTTTCATATGTTTGATGAAGTACAATCAGCGACATCAGTCTCCAAAGAAGCATAACAATGATAATAATAATACTTGTGATGATGATGATAATAATAATGATAGAAAAGGTTGACCTCTATATTTTGCATCTTGGTTTGCCTAATTGCCTTTTATCAGATGTTCATTGGTGTTTGTGCTTTTAACAGTTAACTTGAGCCAGTCAAATGCAAGATTCGAGAATGTTATTTGCTGAGGAAGTTTCGGATGTAAAGCCAAGGAAGAAAAAAGCTCCTTCAAGAAAGGCAACTCTGCTCCCATCGCAAGGTAACGGTGTTCATGGGGTTCAACAGCCGAAAGGTGTTCCATCAGTGAAGACTGGACAGAAAACCTCCAAAAGGAACCTGAAGAATGATGTCTCCACATTGCTTCATCAGCAAGAGAGATCAAATTCAGATTCATTGCCAGACTCTTCTACCTCCGGGGATGAGTATCGCGCACTGAGGAGGAGATATTTGCTTCTAGAGGAAGAAAGCTTTTCCTTGGGGAACGAGTTGAGAGAGGTTGAGAAAGAAGTTAAGGTGCTTGAAGAGGAAAAATTTGCGCTCCTGGATAAACTTGTGGTGCTGGAAGGCTTGATCGATCCCTCAGAGTTGCAGATGTAGGGCCTACACTAAAGAGTATATCGAGATGTGATAATTGGCAGACAAAGGAGACGGTCTATTTAGTACAGATGATGATCCTTGTTCATAGTAGAGCTCAACCTCTCAGTTATGTCGACCCACTTAAAACTCGGGAGACACCAAATGGTAAAGTTAGTCACAGTTTGGGTTCTAACTGATTTGAACACCAATGTTGTAATGATTTCGTGTCAAAAGTTATAGTTTTAAATATCCTTGTGGTTACCTCTTTTTTCTCTTCTTTATTTTTATGGAAAACTTTATGGAGCACTTTCACAGGTCTTACTTTGTTTGAAAATATGATTCGTGATTGTTACTGTTAAGAGTATGGGGTGGTGCTGTTAGTGAGAGAAGCAGGGGTCCATAGATGGAGATGAAAGAGATGTCATGGTAACATTGGTAGAATTGATACCAGAACATGTACACACCTCTGGTTCAAAGCAAAGAAGGGAAATGGAAGACCCTGCTGTTTGATGAACCATAAAGGACAATTAAGCTTAGAAGTGAAGATCCGGAAACCGAAGTGGCTGTACCGGCATGACCCGGATCGGGCGGACAAGAGTTTGATTCACACAAATAGTCTTCTAAACCAATTTAATCAGAACCAAATGACTATAAGGGGGAAGAGCCAGACAAGGTCTCATACCCAAATTGTGGAGGTGATGCTATTTGCCCATGTCATACCTCCTGTATTTCGCCATCAGCCAACCAACCTAAAAAATGTTTCGTAAGCCACGGCAGTTTATTTCAGCACAACTCTAGGAAAATTATTGCGCGATCGTGATTCGTATCCATTTTCTATGACTTGGTCCGAACTTTGCTCACGCAAGGCCAAAGTCTTATGCTATGACACAGCATATTCGTGGAATACCCAAGTTTGTGTGAAAAATCTGGATTCTTGATTCTTCCTGGTCAATTTTTTCTGATGGGTACTGGTCTGCATCAGACAATGAAGAATCTTCTCTAGCTCGATCCGTCAACACCCGCATTTTCTCAGTAATGTCGCAAACGCGCTTACTTGTGAATTTGGCAGCCGTTCGTATTCGCAGCATCATATTTGACAGAAGGAGCTTCATCTCGATGACAAAACTTCATGGCCACGTTCTTGAAATGAGTTGCATGAGATAGCTGGGTGACGCCTTTTCTGTGTTTGTTCGCCCCAAAGTTAGATAAGAACACTTTGCATGGACTCACACAGTAATTTTCCTTTTTTTGTGCAGGTCAAATTAATTCTCTGTTATTTAAGGGTAAAGTACATCAAAATCGGCTTGGGTTTGACCTGAACTTGGAGTCTTGGGAGAGGATAATGTTGCATTGATTTGTCAAAAGGCGTGATTCTATTGCATGATAAGAACGAAATTCAATCCACAGATTCTGAAAATAACCCCTACAACCGGAAATTGGACTCCATTTCATTCCAAGATGGTCATGGAGAAATTTCAGCACGTCGAGAAGTTTGAATAATCTTTGGTGGGAAAGTTCATAGCAAACATACGGATTCAAACTCAATTTTGCTTGTGAACTTTGATTTCCTGGACACGAGAAATAAGAACGTATATAAGAGACTGCACTTTTGATTAGATGCTGGGACTTCAAGCAATCCACTTCCTGAAATGGGTCTACGACTCAAGCTTTTCATCTTGACCTTCCTGCTTTCAATGGCATTTTCAAAAACCCGAGAGCCCGGCGCAATAGAGAAGCAGTTCAAAGTGCCGTTTGATGCATCTATATTTGAAGTCCTTTACCCGGCAAGGATCAACAAGGGCGCCCTCCAAGTGACACCGGACTCTAATCGGGACTACGATCTCTCCAACCAATCCGGAAGAATTCTGTTCAAAGATAGTTTCAAGCTCCACGACAAAGGAGCAAGGGTGGCCTCATTCAACACCTCCTTCTTCATCAACATCTATAATATCAGCAGCAGTTCTTCAGGCCACGGAGAGGGCATGGCGTTCGTGATAGTGCCCGATCTCAGCCTTCCCCCGGGTAGCGAAGGGCAGTACTTGGGCCTGACCAATTCCACCACAGACGGACATGCCACCAACCATCTTGTGGCTATCGAGTTCGACACCTTCAAGCAAGACTTCGACCCCGATGACAACCACATCGGTCTCAATATCAATAGTGTATTGTCAGTACAAAAAGTGTCTTTGTCCGATTTTGGCTTCCAGCTTGTGCCCGAAGTTGATAAAAATTTCACGATCTGGATCCAATATGATGGAGTGGATAAAACTCTGCAGGTTTTCATGGTGGATGAAGAAAATCCTGTACCCACCAAGCCGAGACCGAGCAATCCTGTAATGGTCGCAAAAGATCTCGACATAGCAAAATATGTGAGTGAACACTCCTATTTTGGTTTCGCAGCATCGACAGGCAGTGCAATAGAGTTGCATTGCGTGCTAGGATGGAATCTGACGGTGGAGAAGCTTCCGGAGGATGAGGGTCTCGTGACCGAGGCAAAGATCGCCTTTGGTGCTGGGGTGCCCCTTTTGGTGATTCTCTTGGCAGGCTGGTGGCTACATCATATTCTGTCCAAGAAATGCGAAAAGGCCAATGACCCGAAAATACTGGTGACCCTAAAGTGCCTCCCGGGGACTCCAAGAGAGTTCCAATTCGGGGATTTAAAGGCCGCTACGGATAACTTCAACGAGAAGAACGAACTAGGACAGGGCGGTTTTGGTGTGGTTTACAAAGGAGTATTGTCAAAGGAGAGCCTGGAGATTGCTGTGAAGAGATTCTCCAGGGACAACGTCAAGAGCAAAGATGATTTCTTGGCTGAGCTTACAATCATCAATCGGCTACGCCATAAGCATCTTGTCAAATTACTTGGTAAGCAAATCAAACTCCTCCTCAATCTATGTAGAGCAATTGGTGAATCTAAGACTTAGTGTGAACCTGATGATTAATCAAATAAGTTAGAGTTGAATTGAACCAAGCATAAGGTGGCCAAATCAAATGCTTAATACAAGTCAGATCGAGTTACTATAACAATAAGTAATCCTCCATCATACCACCTAACCGATATTGTTTTTCGTTCTCAGGGTGGTGCTACAAGAATGGGAAGCTTCTCCTGGTGTACGAGTACATGCCGAATGGAAGCTTAGACACGCACTTATTCTGCGGACCGGAGAAAGCAACCATAAGATGGGACCTCAGATACCAGATCATATCAGGAGTTGCATCAGCTTTGCACTATCTGCACAATGAATATGATCAGAAGGTTGTACATAGAGACCTTAAGGCCAGCAATATCATGCTTGACTCTAGCTTCAACGCCCGGCTAGGAGACTTCGGGTTGGCCCGAGCCATAGAGAATGGGAAGACCTCCTATGCAGAGCTCGAAGGTGTACCTGGTACTCTTGGCTACATTGCACCTGAGTGCCTGCACACAGGTAGTCCATCATAGTTCTTGAGACGATTAAAAGTCGACATATTTGTTGATTGGAATTCCAAAAAACGATCAGGCACAAAATCCATGAACAGGCTAATGCATGGTCTGACAGTGGCGTTGTTTGTGATGCAGGTAAAGCCACTAGAGAATCTGACATCTACGGCTTTGGAGCAGTGGTTCTCGAGGTTGTGTGCGGCCAGCGACCATGGACCAAGATTGGTGGATTCTGCTTTTTGGTGGATTGGGTGTGGTCGCTCCATTGTGAGGGGCGAATCCTCGAGGCAGTTGACGAGAGGCTGAGAGGAGATTATGTGGCAGAGGAGGCGGAGCGGCTGCTGCTCTTGGGTCTGGCATGTTCACACCCAAATGCGAGCGAGAGACCCAAAACACAGGCCATTTTGCAGATTGCTTCAGGATCACTGCCGGGGCCATACGTCCCGCCATTTAGACCAGCCTTCATGTGGCCCTCAGCAGGTGCTGTGGAGGGGAACATTGATTCAGAATATACAGACGACGTAACAGTCACGATTTCGCTATAGGCTGCTGTTCACTATGATTCTTCCTCGATAAGTGGGTCACAACTCATGATTTATTGGAGGCATCAGTGCATCACTTACGGAGCCTACATTTTTTTTGAAGTGTTTGCCTGCACATTGACAGTTAATTTATCTACCCTGTCAAGAACGCTCTTTCTTTTTTCCTTTAATGTGCAGTTAGGATACGGGGAGCCATTGTCTATTTTTTTCCCCATTTTTAAGCCAGTTATTATGTTGGACTTGGCATGCTAAATCCTACTCATGTGCCTTTCGCTTTGATTCGTTCATTTGAATTTCAGCAATTTCATAGGAAGTGTCGCGGATTTTCCAATTGTAAGACGAATGTCTATCATGATCATTCTCGTGTATTTAACTTGGCCGTGACTCCTCACAGATCAGATAGCGTCTCCAGTGCAACAAGCATGAATGCAGACCTAATATTACGTAGTCTGCAGATGAGCACAAATCGACACAACCAATCGTGGTAGTCTTGCATACAAAATACACAGTTTTGCCTATAGCACTTTATTTTATTTCTTGAACCCGGAGTCGACGATACGGGGTGCGACTTGTGCGCGATTTTTCTATGGACCGGAGTTTCCTATAGTCTGCATGAGTAAAAGGGGCATAGAGGCGTGGGTGTTCAGCATCCACAAGCTCTTCTGGGGCTTCAATGGCTGCCTCCTTTGGTGCCAATACAAAAGTTCCAATTGACACCCGAACTCTTCCTTCCTTGCGTTGAACTCGATGCTTCACATTGCACAACCTTCCATTGCTCCATGCCTAGAACATGTAATGAGAAGAGTAATCACTACCATTAGAAACCAATAGGCAAAGGGAATTCTAAAGCAGACTCGTACAGCTAATTCATTGACTCTCAACCAATCAAATGAAGGAGGGATAACAATATGGCATTCGTGCTTTGTTTGTCGGTTCCAATCTGAACGGCATGTGTCGGTTAAACTGGCACCGGCAGACACTATTACAACAATTCTGATAGTATCTCAATTGACGAAGAAGGTATATACCACGGCCATGTCTCCCAAATTGACGCGAAAAAGTGACTGACTTAGGATCAATTGGTACAAACGAACCAGATTTGTGCATCACTTCGAGACCACTCACGTCGTCGTCATCTTGAAGAATGGCCAGGAATCCCATATCTGCGTGTCGTTGTACACCAGTAGAGCCAACAGTTTCCAGGATGAAGCTGTATATGTTCATCCTGAGTTGACAGGCCCAATCCTCAAACCAACCGCTGCTCCAGTCCCATGCTTCTAGTCATCACAGGGGATTTGCCCTGGTGGGCTCCATGTACCCACTCCCTTCCACCACCTGGTCCTCATTCTTCTTCTTCGCCTCCATGGGAAGATCGAGCAGTGACCTCGCCACCACCTTCATCTCAGCCATCAACGCCTCCGCGATCCCGTGGTTCAACACCCTGAAACACCCCCACTCCTCGCAGGCTCCTCTCAGCTTCACTATGCCACTGCGTCATTTTCTTCTGTGCCAGCTCTCAGCGATGACAGTTGACCAACCGTCGCTTTTCGCGGGAAAAACTTTGGATTTTCCATCTCCTCATCATATTTTATTCATTATTCCATTTTGCTTTCAAATATTGAAAAATGAAGTGTTTTAATTTTTTTTTCAAAAATTTAAGGTATTTTGTCCCAAAAAAAAAAATAATTAAGCTATTTCGTGTTAACTATAAGTTGAAGTACAACTAGTGAAAATTGCAAGGAAAATATTAAATGCTAACGGCAAATGTTTTGTTCTTTGAGTTTGATTACACTGTAAAATAGGAAAATATTGAAGAAAAAATAAAGAAAGCATGCATTTGTGTTTTTCGCTTCCAAATCTAGGAAGCAATCAGAATAATGCAAATTAACAAAACGAAAAATGACATAAATGGTCCATAAACTGACCCAATATGCAATGTGGTCCTTAAACTTTTAATTTGTTTAATGTAGTCCCTGAAATTTCTGGACTATATGAAAATGTTCAATGTTGTCCTTCTATTAACCCAGGTTTAGGGACAACATTAAACATTTTTATATAGTGCAACGATTAGTTTGAACATATACCAAAGTTTAGGGACCATATTGAACAAATTAATAGTTCAAGGACCACATTGCTTATTGGGCCAAAATTCGAGGACCATTTGTGTAATTATTCCTTAACAAAAAAAAAGTCTAAAGATATATGCGTGAACAATCCATTTGCCCGGTATGTTTGAGCTTCTTCATTATCAACTTGAAGCATTTACACTGTTTTCCGCATTAGTAGAGATGAGAAGAAAGGTCCTCTCTTGATGTTTAATCAAAGTCAACGCAAAAAATTGGGGTTGACCTTTCACCTGTGTCAGATTCTCTTATAGTGGATCGACTCTAACCAATCACCATCGCTGAGTTTTATTTCATTTGATATCAATCGTGACCTGGAGCCAAAGCTCTTGATAAAGGCTCTTTAACTATTAGAAGGTCAATTGAATTTGTCTTTTCAAGATATGGACCGGATACTTTTTCCTCATTTTCTAATTGCATGTTGGTTTATTTCTTTTGTAATTAGCATTTGCTCGGCAGATTAGTGCGGCTATCTATTAATTATTTAGCAAAGCTTCTTCAAGACAATATACAAATTATTCTCTCTATTCATCAAGATCAAACATATATAGGTCTCATGCATGTGTCACGGTCCGGAGGTTTTCAACGTACAATGGACCAATGATCATCCAAGAAGACCAGGCGAGCCTTGAAGCTTCTAGGGTTCGAGTTGATGGGCAGATAGAATTTCCACCATTAGATTGAAGTGAGATCTACGGTTGTGATTAGGGGAGTGCTTGTATATATAAGGGTCATCTACCTTTATTCATATCATCTCATAAATAATGGAATCCAAAGTTTCTCTTCTAAGAATTTTTCTCTCTAGAATGCTTGTGCACATCTAAGGAAACGCTAGACCAATCGACCTATGACTCATGCATATGAAGACAAAAAAGGGAAGGATCCGATTATCTAAGAATACGGAGAAAATGGGATAAAAAGCATTAAAATTTGAACATATATAATGATATTGCCGATACAATTTGATTTCTCCCAACTTCTTCTGATATGAAGAAACCAATAATAAAGAAAGAAAACGAGAAAAATTCCGCATCAGCTATGACGCATGTTGTTTCTCTTTCCATGTCGGTTTCTTGGAAAATTTGTCTCGTGCATTGAAAAAGAACCCTAGCTAGTGACTTGTGTTGTCATGGCTAGGATTAGAAAACGGAATGTGTATTTGAGATTTATCTATCTAAAATGGAGTCAAAAGTTATGGGAGCCATCTAATGTAACCTATGGAGTAGCCAAAGTAATCCATAAAAACTTGCAAGCACCGGACCTGGGGAATCATACGATAAAGATGATTCGTTCGGGCCGAGAAAAGTGACTGAGCTTATGCATAGCTGCATCAGTTCAATTAGTCATCATCTCCGCATTAGTAAGATCGAAGGAGCATGGTGGCGCAACGGTGCAAATTGTAAACGCAGCTCCATTCTGGAACCAAGGAAGCACAAATTCTAGTCAGGCCATTGATCCTTCCCTTCCTATTAGTGCATGCCTTGGCCTCGACATATATCCATTGATGGAGCTCAGCCATAGCTAAGTGTGCTTACAAAACCCTTAGAACGAAAGAGAGTTGACTGATAAAGAGGACGTAAAGAGAATGAGGTTAAGCAGTCGATTTAATGGCGACGTTGAGCAGGAAAGTAGAGTGGGGCAAGTTGATTGGCGTTCATTAGACAGGGCTCTGGCAATATCTATTTCTTTTCGCCCATTATTTTCTTTTTTCTTTCTTGCTAATGCCACGTTTTTATTTTATTGGTTTTGTTTACTTCTCCCTCCCGATTGACATGATTTTCCAATTGTTAAACTGAGTGTCCATCGTGGTCATCCTTATGCATTTGACTTGGCTGATAATTACTCAGATCAGATAGCGCCTACACTGCAACAAGCATCGATGCAGACCTAGTATTACCTATTCTGCAGATGAGCACAAACCAACACAACCAATCGTGTTCGACTGGAGTACAAAATACATAGTTGCCAATCGTGATTTGTTTTATTTATTGAACCCGGAGTCGATGACACATGGTGCTCGACTCGCGTCCATATCATATCTCAGATGCCGCTCGAAACAGTGCAAGAGCTCCACCTGTGCGCGATTTTCCTGCGCACCGGAGTTTCCAATAGTCTGCATAAGGAAAAGGGGTATAGAGGCGTGGGTGTTCAGCATCCACAAGCTCTTCTGGGGCTTCAATAGCTGCCTTCTTGGGTCCCAACAGAAAAGCACCCATCGATGACCGAGCTCTTCCTTCCTTGCATAGAACTCGATGCTTCACATGGCAAAATCTCCCGTTGCTCCATGCCTAGAACATGTAATGCGAGGAGGGATCAATACTATTAAAAAAACCCTCGGACAAGAAGAATTCTAAACCAGACTCGTACGGCTAATTTATAGACTCTCAACCAATCAAAATGGAAGAGAGAAAACGGTATGGCATTCATGTTTTTTTGTGGGTTCCAACTCGAGGGCGGGTTTGCCCTCACCTGGCCCCACAAGGGTGAGGTCGACCTCGTTGGCCCTCCTTCTGGCCGGTCGATGGCCAAAGGGAGGAAGAAAAAGAAGAATAACAAATAATAAAAAAGGAAAAAATATTATTAAAATACTATAAAAAATTGTCACCTCGGCACTGATGAGTCACGTCGGCTTAAGATATTAATAAAAAAAGGTCACATAGGATTTTCAATCAAGTAGATTGAAATTGGCACTTAAGTGATCGTTTTTCAGAAAAGTTAACATTTAGGTTATTCGAAAAAAAGTTTTTGCACTAAAGTGAGCGCCGTACACAAGTTTTGACACTTCTAAAAACCTTTTGCCATAAAAAAAAACTGTTAAGACAAGAAGAATTCTAAAGCAGACTCATGCAGCAAATTTATAGACTCTCAACCGATCAAAATGGAAGATGGAAAACAATATGGCATTCGTGCTTTGTTTATGGGTTCCAACGGTTATACTTGGACTGGTGGACACTATTAGAACGATATCGATAGTATCTCGATTGATGAAGGAGGCATATACCTTAGCCATATCTCCCAGAATGACAAGAAAAGTGCCTGGCCAAGGATCAATTGGTACAAACGAACCAGACTTGTCCATCACTTCGAGACCACTCACGGCGTCGTCGTCTTGAAGAATGCCCAGGAATCCCGCATCTGTGTGTAGTTGTACACCAGTGGAGCCGACACTTTCAGGGATGAAGCTGTATCTGTTCATCCAGAGTTGGCAGGCCCAGTCGTCGAACACACCGCCGTGCAGTCCCATGCATCTGCTCAGCTTGTCTGCCATGTCCATGGCCAGTTCATGCATTGCTTTACAGTAGGTCTTCATTATCTCTCTGAAGTAAACGAGCAGAAGATTCAATACTATCTCTGGTTGGAAACATGACACTGACAGGCTCTAGGAATTAAAGATCACAAAGCAATCTTATGACTATTTTCCAGCTTAATTCGTGTTTCCATCGTTTTGTTAACACAGACACATGGTAGGCATGAAACAGCAAAATTAGGGAGTTGTCAAAAGTTGTGTAAAGCGATCATTTTAGTAATAAAAATTTCAAAATAATCACTTAAGTACTAAATTAGAAAAAAAAATGATTACTTAAATATCTCCAGCGAAAAATTCTAACAAAAAAAATACATGGCATTTTAATTTCTTTTTTTTTTCAAGTGACATGTCAGTAAATACATGGCATTTACTATTATCTTTTTTTTCTTTAATTTTTTTCTTACCTTCTTCCTCTTGTCAGTCACTAGATCGGCAATCGAATAGAGGGAGGGTTGGCGAGGCCGGCCTCGCCCAGATCTAACGAGATCGAGTCGATGATGGGGCGGCAAACTTTTCTCTTTTTCCTTTTCTTTTTCTTTACTTTATTTT
>BCNH02000010.1:24919726-24952394 GCA_001662345.2 Metrosideros polymorpha var. glaberrima
AAAGGATTTGTATTTACCAACACAATTTGTATTTACCAACTCACATTTCAAAAAAAAAAAAAGAAGAATTATAAACGCAATAGTGAAATTAGTGGCATCAAATTAACATTCTGGGCATGATGTCTCTGCCCTAGGTTTTAGGCACTACCAATATGAAAACGATGGGAGTCTTTGCGCAATGGTCCCTAGCCCTAAGTCAGATGTAGACTTCTATGACGAATCAAATGTGTGCATAGCACCTCATCATTGAGAAAGAAAAAAGGAGCGAAGGAGAACAAAGCAAGCCCCACTCCTGAAATAATCCCTGTGGAGCTCATTTGCCACAGTTCTCGGCAGCATCTCTACTTTGCCATCCGCATAAGGCACTCCAGGTATATAATACATGTTAACAAAGATTTTCTTGAATTACCCCTAGATATAAACTCGTTGCGTTGAATGAAATGGTGAGCAAGATCAATCGCAATGCCCGTGATTCACGATCATCCGTATGCTTTATGAGATTCTACATGGAGACTTCGGCTCTTTTACTGCATGATCGGTTCGATTTGAGCATGAATCGTGAGTTTTGGCGAAGCACCGTGCCGAACAACCTTATATGCGACTTACATCCATCCAAGTGCAGTGCTCGCCAATATATTTGGAAAAATGAAAGGAACTTGCAAACGATAGAAATTTGTGAATTGAAAAAACGACGAAAAATCCGAAATTTTCCCGCGAAAAAATTAGGTGAGGAAAAAAAAATCTGTATTTTTTTCTCTCTCTTAAATTTCCTCAACCGTACTCCCAAAAATTAAATATTTATATATATAACTAAGTCAAAATTTCCCGTCATAAAAAAGCAACAAAAAAAAAAAGGACTTTCGGACAAGCTGTCTCTCTCTCTCTCTCTCTCTCTCTCTCTTTCTCTCTCTCTCCTTGGATCTTCGTGGCACGCAATAATTTCAAGACCTTCGGGTATGACGTCGCCCCCCGTGTCCCTTTAACTGTCATTTTCGTCCATTCAATTCAATAATTATTTTAATTCTATCAATCCACCGTCTAATCCTTTCCTTTTTCAGAACGCGCTGCTCGCGTGACGCGTGTCCTCCCCTCCTCGTCGAGCATATGTTGTTGTTATATAGCATGGAACGGAACAAGACATTGGTAGCCACGGTGGTTGATTAAGCACCTAAAACGAGCTTAATTAAACTTAAGTGCTAGGTGCTTAGTTCTTGATCGCTATCGTAGCTCTCTCTGCCCGACAAGGACGTCAAAATTTTCTAATTTGCAAATGATTAATCGAGAGAGCCAGGTTTTGCGATGCCCCATCTAGTTAATTTCCTTACGTCTCATGATGTTTTATTTGAGAAAAGTAACAAAAAAAAAAGTCTCAATAACATATTGCATCGGTACCGATTCAATTCTAAATCTTTCAATTAAATTAATTAGTTCTAAATATTTTCGTGTTGATACCAATTCAGTCTATGCAGCCAATTTATGCCAGATATCGCTGATGTGGATGTCAGCACATTGACTTAGATATTTTTTAATAATTTTTTTCCTTTCCCTATTCTTTTTGTCGATTGCTCGAAGAAAAGAGAAATGAAAAAATAAAATTTATTAAAATTTATTTACATCAGCATCAGTCATACCATGTAGGATGGTTTACGTCTTAATTAACAATTTTCGGCCTAAATTGTCCCAATGGAATGAATTAGTACCAATGTAATAGATTTAAAACTTTTTGGGATAGAGTTCATTATATTAACGCAATGCAAAAATCTCTATAAGGAACACAACGCGCATCTCATTCGATCTCGAATCTTTTCTCAACCGCATTACTACGTAGGCTTCAATCTGCGGGCGGGAAATTCCTCGCTCTCGAGTTCTCATCTTTCCTCCAGTCGTCACCATCGCTTCATCGATAAGTAATCAAAGCGCGCTTCAAGAATCGAACTAGCAACTAGACCCTTCAAATTTAAAGGAAAAATCATTTTCATATATACTCCCTAATCTTACTCGGGTGGGGTCCTCGATGTGTTGCGGCCATAGAGCGCTAACATATGCCTTTCAAAAGAAGCAATGCCGATACTTTCAATCGCTAGTTAATTTATGGATGAATTAAAAACTAAATGGAGCCGCTCTAAACCCGTCTTTGTTATGTTCTGCCTTTAGTGGTGGTTCATCTAACCCAACGGATTCAATGCGCAACCAAATAATTTCCTAACCCCATTCTAATTTATTTGATGGGTCAAAGTGCAATATATTCAATCTTGCGTCCTCGTGTAAGCAAAAAACGAGACTTGCAAACCTTAATTTGCCTAAGATCAACGACAATAAAATTATTTATGTTTTGTTGTTTTATGGAGCACTTAATTAAATTTAATTTCAAATGTTGTTGCCGCTTGGTATTATGTGATTGATGAACGAACATGTCTTTTGTTTCGTCACGTAATGCAAGCTACGAGACAGATGTGCCCGTTGATTGAGGGAAGTAGTGGTCGCTATGCCATTCAATCTCACTTTATTGAGAAAAAGACAATAAGTATTTAGGATCTATTTGTCTCACAAAAAATAAATAATTTGAAAAATATTTTTTGAAAAATATTTTTTATATTGCTTAAAATGATTAATTAATGAGAAATATTTTCATTACCGATATAATTTATATCTAAAAATTTTCGTGAATGATGAAAATATTTTTCATTTATTTATTTTTATAAGCGATACAAGCGATTATTTTTATGAAAATAATTTTTAAATAATCTATTTTTCGCAAAACAAACAAAGTCTTAGATAGATCTACCTTAATTTCTGTTTATGAAGAGGACAGAAACTAATGTACTGACCCCATTTAATCCAAAAAAAAAAGAAGAGAAAAAGATGGGGACTTTCTCTTGTGTCGGCCTCCCTAAAGTCTCCTGGTTTATTTCTTTATTTGTTCATATTAAATAAATAATTAAATTGGAAGGGCGGCTGAATTTTGCAAGATTATGCTATCTCATTTCTGACTGATCCCATCCTTCCAAGAGTTCTTTTTATTTACTTAATTTAGTCTCGAGCGTGACAAATTCGTGAGCATTAGAATAAGATAAGCCGAAACAATCCTTGTTTATTGAGTTAATTAGGGTACCGAGGTAACATAGTGCAGCCAAAATGTCAGACTGGCACAGTTTTGTAGAAAAGGAGAAGGAAGAAAGGGGTCTAAATGGGAAAGTGAAGTAAAAGAAGGGGCAAAAAGAGAAATAGACATCCCTTTTAACATAAGTAAGTTCTTAAATTGTTTTATCTATGACCTCTTCCTGATCTTGAGAATTTTTAGACGGGGAATACTTAGGGGGTATTATAAAAAATGAAATAAGAAAAACTATTATTATGTATATAGATATCAATATATTAAAATAAAAAATATATTTATGAAGCCTGTCTAATTAGATGACAAATTAGGTTCTTCTATGGAAAGGTGCCATCGTAACCAAAAAGGGGAATCGGAAAAGGCTAGATTTACGGAGAGGAGTGCCATCCCACCTACATCTTGTCTGGCACCGACGTTGACTAACAGCACTCCACCCCAAAATTTTTCAACGCTCGCGTGTTGCTGGGTTTTTTTCGCTCGAGTCTCGCAGATCTAACTCGGTTTCCATCTGGGTCAGAGAGATCTGCCCGTTTCTTGAGCCGGGGTTTTCGGAGACATCGCTAATGGAGAGTGGTGACGAGTTGCAGATCAAGATCGTTCTTTGTGTGGAGTTTGGAAGTTCATTTAGTTCAGAGGGCAACGATCATCGACAGGACAGGAAGACGACGAAAGAAGGGGTTCGAATGTGAACAAGGTTGTTCTGTTCTGTTCCGTAATACGTACAAGAGTCTCGTGACTCTCTCTCTCTCTCTCCCGGGCCGTAACCACGGATTGAAAACAGTGAAATTCATTTGATCTCAGTAAAAAAAACCATCTCAGCTGGGTCTGCAAGATCTTTATTGTCGTTCTTCTGCCAGCTCCTGTGGAAGCTACCAACACCTTGCTCTAAAGTTTAATTCTTTAATGCTTCTTTTTGGCGTATAATCGAAGTGAATGAGACTTTACAGCGAGTGATCCTTGTGAAAGCTACCCATCTGCTACAGGCTTCCTTTTCTGCTCTGTCGATGGATGTCACTCCCTTTTTTCTTATGGGGTTAACAAGAAGGGTAACAAAGTCTGCCTCTCGGACAATACTATACGTGTGTCCGTGGCGCACGTTAACGCTCAGCCCCACAAAAGCTTGCACCTTTCCTTTCCTGTATTTGTATTTTTTTTTAATTCGAGAAAGTCAGAACGTTTAATAAAGAGTTGAGGGGAATTAAGAAAATCTGATGGAAATAAAGTTATTTTAGGACTTCTTTTCTGTCGCTTTGGATTCTTCTGGCTATTCGTGCCTGCCAGCTTTTCTCTTGGCATGGCTGAACGGGTATAAAATCTATAATTATATGCCTATATGTATACGGAAGGAAAAGATTAAATAAGAAAAGGGTTGATTGATAAAGCCTTTTTTGGTTCTTCTGGGTCAGTGGTTTTTAGAGAGAGAGAGAGAGAGTCATCAAGAACACTCGAGAGGAGTGATGGAGAGTGTGAGGAGGAAGAAGAAGATGATGTCTGTGTTCTTGATAATTCTTGAAATCTGCATTCTGGGCTCTACATTCACATCCATTAATGCTGATACAGATCCAATTGACGGTGAGCGTTATCCCCATCTTCTTCCTTTTCTTTTGCAGCTGAAAGCTCCTCTCATGTCTCACTGCTCTGCAATCTGCAACGTTATCTTTCTTTCCATAAGCTTCCTTTTTTATAAAAAAGAAAATTCTTTCTGGGCCACTGGATCTTGCTTCTGGGTTGAAAATTTTGCTTAATTCAACGGTCACTGAGCTTTTTGCCTTTTCTTATCCCTGGATTTGTCTGTTGTACGCTGCTTTGGAGAGCAGATCAGATCGAAGGATTTTTAGAGCCGGCTGATAGTGAAGAAAAGTTGGTTCTTTTGGGAGTTCAGATAGATTTTCTTAATAGTGAGCACAGTTATGACTGCAGGCTCATATAGGAAGCGATGTGTATCAGTGTAGATGTCAAATACTAGCTCATGATTACATAATCGGCCTATTATTCATATCAAACTCGCTGAATTTCAAACTCAGGTGGGAGTTGGCTTGATCGATGCTTAAATGGAGCTCGTGGCCAGTGTCAGACCACTCCGTCTATAATGAAAGATATAGAATTTGGTTATTCTTTAAGGATAGGGCGTGACGATATGAGAATATATAGGTTTTAACGCTATTTAGAATTTGTATTGAGTCCTGCTAATGGTTTTGGCTAACACTAGCAGTTTGTGCCGAAAGGTTCAACATTGCACATTATCTTCTGCAGTTTGATGAGATTTCATGTTGATTGAGACTACTGCTGCAGTATAATAAACATGAAGTGAAGTAAATGAGAGGATTAGCAAAGAATTCTACATTCATCGGTCAGATCGTCGTCTCATATGTTCTCGGGATTTAATTTATGGAAGTGAAAAAGAGTAGAAGTGCAATAGGCGATTTCTCATACTCTGTCTTGTTACCTTCAGAAATGCTGTTTTACCTGTCTAATGATTGACATGATCCCTAGAATTCATAATTTTAATTGACAGCAGGTCAAACTTTATGATTGACTTTGCATTGCTAAATCAAAGCATGTCAGTTTGACAGCAAATAATTTACTAATCAGTTCATTTCATATTCTGCTTGTGTTCCATCCGATGCACAGTTGCTGCTTTACAGGAGATGTATGGCTTTCTAAACCAACCTTCTCAACTGACTCAATGGAGTGGCAGTGGTGGTGATCCATGTGGACAGTCGTGGAAAGGAATTACTTGCTCGGGCTCCAAAGTCACTGAAATGTGATATTCTAACATCGACCTTGATTCATCTTTAGCTATCTCTATACAGTTTCTGATCTCTAATACGTGCTCTGCTTTCATCTCTTGTCAGTAAATTACCAGGCCTTAGCCTCTCTGGGTCAGTTGGTTACAAGCTTCAAAACATGGCATCAGTGACAAATTTGTAAGATAGATGGCCTAACTTGCTCTGCTCTGCTTAAACCGGTTATTTTGACAGAATGTTTCATACCGTGTTGTTCTTTCACAGAGATCTCAGCAATAACAATCTTGCAGAACAGCTACCTTATCAAGTTCCTCCAAATGTGCAAAGCTTGTATGTTAAATGTGCCCTTCATTTTCTGTCTTCTCATTTCCTTCTTCTTTTTAAAAGCTTTTCCTATCTGCCATTTTTATCTTCCAATCTGAAGTGGGGTTTCGTTAATATTTTTTTTTCGTGCAGAAACCTTGCTAATAATAACTTTAATGGGCAAATCCCGTGGTCTATTTCTCAACTGACCTCTCTTAAGTACCTGTAAGTGGACTCACTCCTGTTAACTGTGGTTGGTACTGTTGGATTTTTAACTTAGGATCTCTTTTTGTTGGACTGTAGAAACCTTGGCCACAATCAGCTTCAAGGCGCATTGAACGATGTGTTTGGACAGCTTTCTTCCCTCACTACCCTGTGAGATTTCTTTCTTACCTACGCTTGTTTCGGTGGACTATAGAAAATTACTTTTGCTTAACTGAGGATGTTGAAATAGTTCTTTATCCTCCTTTAATTAATTATTCATTGGCATTCATTTTTACATAAATTAAGTTGATGGAGTCTTCAGAGATTTCATTAACCAGAAAAATACTTTTTTTTTCTTTTGCTTTTGAACATCATTTGACAAAGTGTCTAGTACCTCCTCGGTTAGTTGATATAACATTTTCCTCGTTGGTCTTCTTTGTTGTTTCAGGGATCTCTCTTTTAATCAACTATCTGGTAATCTGCCTCAAAGTATTAGCTCCCTCTCAAGCATAGCAACCATGTAAGTGCTGGCCACTGGTTTACCTGTAAAAACTTGGTCCATCATCTTGACGCTTTCCTTATCATCCTTGTTCATCCGTGTGAAGGTATTTGCAAAACAATCAATTCACTGGGGATATAAATGTCCTTGCCAATCTTCCACTAGAAAATCTGTGAGTAACAGTATTGCCATTGCAAGTTATCCATGCACTGATTCTGGCTCCGTAATGACATGATTTTGCACGACTGCATAACTTAGGAATGTCGAAAACAACCAATTTACAGGATGGATACCAGCGCAGCTGAAAAATATTAATCTCCAGTGAGCATCTAACTTTAAGTCAATTCAGTATTTTTCTCTCAAATGAGACTTCTTTGCATTATGGGCCCGATCTTCTTGACAGGAAAGATGGTAACTCTTGGAGCTCAGGCCATGCACCCCCACCTCCACCCGGCACACCTCCAGCCACCAAACCAAACCACAATAAGAACTCTGGTTCTGGAGACAGCCCATCAAATGGCGGTTCTGGCAGTGGAAGCAAGAAATCGGGAATAGGTGGCGGCGGCGTAGCTGGAATAGTCATATCAATTCTTCTTGTGGGGGCAGTCGTGGCATTCTTTGTTGTAAAGAGAAGATCTCAAAGAAGGCCGGCCTCAGATGTGGAAAAGATTGATAATCGACCCTTTGCTCCCTTTGCTTCCAGTGAAGTGCAAGGTGATTCATCTGCACCCAACTCTCAATGTGCACTACCTAATGGGGATTACCACTCATTTGTCTCTCTCATCGTTTCTACTATAACTCTAGCAAACAATGCTAGTGGTCTTTTTTTTCTAATAGATAATTGAGCATTGTCTCTCATTTCACAAATGAAAGTATAGAGGCTTCCTGTTTTAGGGTAGCTTAGTTACAAGACTAGTAGAAATATTGTCCATCCAGCCATTAAATATCAAAATCTGCTAATCACTAAGAGTTCTGTTAGTGTTAGTGAGCTCTTTACATAAACTTTGCTTTATTACTAACATCAACAACTATGGACTTGATGATGGTATCTTCTTCTGGTATTGTCTTCTTATGCACATAATGGTGCCCAGCCTTCCAAATCTGGTAAACACGTGCATTCCATAATTTCTAAGCATTGTCAGCTAATTAGGTTTCTCCTTCAAGTGCTTCACAGCCCATTGCAAGTGCAACTCATTCTCCCGATTGATTACCTGCTTGTGAACATTATCAAGCTTCAACACCATGTCGCTTGCCCTTTTTTTCATTTATAAAACTGGGAAGAATCCATATAAACTGTACGTTTGACTTTGTCTGAATAACGAGTAGTGATTTAGTGAATTTAGCCAAAGTTGATCTCTGGGTTTCTTTGAAGGAGCAACCTGTTTATTTGCTGTATCTTTCTACCTTCTCCCTTTGATTAGATATTTGTTGTCCCTACTGTGTATTGATTTTCTTCGGTACCATATGATGAGTAGCAAATGTTTTCCAAATGCTTAGCTTGTTCTCTTTGTACTTTTGTGTCTGCATATTTGTCTCAGAAATGAAGTCCTTTCAGACAACCTCCATAATGAACACAAAATTCGATCCGCCACCGCCAGCCTCAGTAAATCTCAAGCCGCCGCCTATTGATCGTCACAAGTCATTCGATGAAGAGGATTTTGCAAAGAAGCCTGTTCCTGTCAAAAAAGCTATTAAAGTTCCTACGAACTTAACTTCATATTCAATAGCAGACTTGCAGATGGCTACAGGTAGCTTCAGTGTTGATAACCTTCTTGGCGAGGGGTCCTTTGGGCGTGTTTATCGGGCTCAATTTGATGATGGGAAGGTGTGCCACTTGCTTACTTTTCTCTTATTCTTTTTTATTAATTTCCTTACCACCTTTATTATTGATGTTTACATGTCCTCCATAAGAATAGTATGCAAATCAATTGTAAGGCAAATACGATGCGCACCGCAGGAAGAGTGCAAACAAGAAGTGATAGAAATGAATAGCACGTTTTTAGGAGCCCTGGCAGGCTTACCACCCACCCACTTAACTAGTACACACGCCCGTACCCTCATACATGCCTGCACGCACCAAGGAAAAACATTCGGAATTGCTGCCACAATAATACATGCTGCCAGTGTAATTGAGTACCTGCATGCTTTGATGTCTCACAAATTTCGCTCATCAATTATTTTCCTCACTATGGTAGGTTCTTGCCGTGAAGAAACTAGATTCAACTGCCCTTCCCAAAGAACTATCCGAAGAATTCCTGGAGATAGTTTCAAACATCTCCCAATTGCATCACCCGAATGTGACAGATTTGGTGGGTTATTGCGCGGAGCTCGGGCAACATCTTTTGATAAATGAGTTCCATAGAAGTGGGTCATTGCATGACTTCTTGCATCTATCGGATGAAGATAGCAAGCCATTGACATGGAATACCCGCGTCAAGATTGCTTTGGGAACGGCACGGGCATTAGAGTACGTAATTCATGTGCAAGTTATACACCATGCTTCGTAACATACAGTCAACTGAAAATCCAGCTCCCTAAAGTTATGGGTCTTCGTTTTCCTCTGATGTGGATAACCGCATGTTTCAGGTACCTTCATGAGGTTTGCTCTCCTTCCATAGTTCATAAGAACATCAAGTCCGCAAACATCCTTTTGGATGCAGAGCTCAATCCTCATCTCTCGGATTGCGGATTAGCAAGCTTCCTCCCTAACGCAGAACAGGTGAGTTTTCAGCTTCCAGCATAAATGATTTGTGGTAACTTTTGTCTCCTTGGGTGTGATATCTTGATCTACTTTTAACTGGGAGTCGTACAATTTGGATAAACTAGTATAAGTAGTTCTATAAGAATTCCCAGGATGTTCTTTTGGAAAACTTGGCTGAACACATGCCTTTTCTGCAAAACTTGGTGACATTGAAGAGTGCTATTTTCTCTCGCACTAGTATAAAAAATGCCCTCGGCATTTCCTCTGAATAACATTCTTTACTGGACTCCAAGTTCCGTACAATTTCTGTGGCGTGTGTTTAAATAAAAGTAGATTCTAAAGATAATTTCAAAAACTCAGGTTTTCTTTCCCATGCAGACACTAAACCAAAATATGGGGTCAGGATACAGTGCTCCGGAGGTTGCAATGTCTGGTCAATATACTCTAAAGAGTGATGTCTATGGTTTTGGAGTAGTCATGTTGGAACTCCTCACTGGACGTCAACCATTTGATAGGTGAAATTCACTTTGAGATCTCCTAGATGCACCCGAAATTACACTCTTATTGTTACATCATCAGCTCAAAGAACACTGTGAGGAGAAAAAGGGTCTCTTATCTCACAGTTAAAATGTTGAAATTTCTGTTGACAGCTCGAGGGGAAGATCTGAACAGTCCTTAGTTCGATGGGCTACTCCTCAGCTCCACGACATTGATGCTTTGGCTAAAATGGTTGATCCAGCTCTCAAGGGGCTTTACCCAGTGAAATCCCTCTCCAGATTTGCAGATGTCATCGCCCTTTGCGTGCAGGTAATTAATCTTGTGAAAGGAAGCTGAAATTTCCTCTTAAAGGTTTTTTTTTGGTCGAACCTCTTAAAGGTTTAGGAGTCCTGTTTTTCTGCACTACAATATTGATCATTGTGTCAATGGGTTGGCGCAGGCAGAGCCAGAGTTCCGACCACCGATGTCCGAGGTGGTGCAAGCATTGGTTCGATTAGTTCAACGGGCGAATATGAGCAAGAGAACTTTCGGGAACGAGCTGAGGGCACCCCCAAGATCCGATGACGCAGATACCTACGAGAACACATCCTAGAAGACCAGTTGGATCCATTCGACGATGATTGTGACTGTCTATGCCCCGAGTGTTCATGTTCAAACAACCCTTTTCTTCCAGAGGGATCTCTTCCACCTTGTTCATTTCTTTTCCGAGTTAATTACTGTGGATGTACCGCTTGAAACGAGAAATAGCTTGGTACATGTAGCTTGTTAATATCCATCCCATGGTCGAGCTAGTTCTTGCTCTGTTGTCTTTATTGGTTGGCCTGTGCCAATAATTGGTATCCAAGATTTGGGTTGAACCTTGAATCTCTTGGCCCTGCAATTTCCTAATATTTACTATCTCCAAAGATATAACGCAAAAAGATTTATTACTATTAGTCTACCTTTTATTTATTTAATAATGTTGAAATGGCTGAAGGATCTTGAACATCAACCTCAATTACGTACGAGGGAAAGTATCACATGAGGGCATGAAGCTTTTTCTAAAATAAATGACTAAAGTGACTAATTTAGCCTTAAATATGGGCCTTTCATGTCACTTTTCAAGTCAGATCAAGGGCATTTTCGTCAAAGAGCATTTATGTCTTTATTTTTCTTCTTTTCTCATTCATCTTCTCTTTTTCTTCTTCCATCCGCAAATGCACCTTGTCCAAGCGAGCTCTAAGGCTCAACTTACCGTCTCTGTGAAAAGCTATACTAAGTTCTAGTTCGTGAAGAAGAAGAAATAATTACCAGCGACCCAGTATTGGGTGTTCAATCTCTCTTTTCCTTTGCCTTATAACTATAAACATGAACTTTCATGTAGTGGAGAGAAAGCAACAGCTGAATGCATAGCTGACGCCATTGTTGATAATCGTGCTAAACTTGTTCATCTTCCTTTCAAGAGCAGTCATTTTCGTATAGATATGAGGTTAACTCTCTCCTATATCTAGATGTACTACTTATATTGAAAAAGCAAAGAACTCTTAATTTTTCACGAACAGTCATTTTCATATAGATACGAGGTTAACTTGTCTCCTGTATCTAGATGTACTTACTTCTGAGTATAATACTCTACGATCAAAATTACATCATGCTCAATAAGAGAGCCAAGTTAGGTGAGGTCATTTTCATATAGATATGAGGTTGACTTGTCTTTATTGGTTGGATTGGTATCCAAGATTTGGGTTGAACCTTGAATTTCTTGCCCCTGCAATTTCCTAATATTTACTATCTCCAAAGATATAACGCAAAAAGATTTATTACTATTAGCCTACTTTTTTTTTATTTAATAATGTCGAAATGGCTGAAGGATCTTGAACATCAACCCTAATAATGTACGAGGGAAAGTATCAAATAAGGGCATGAAGCTTTGTCTCAAAATATAGGCCTTTCATATGTTACTTTATTTTCATCGAAGATCATTGTTGTCTTTATTTTTCTTCTTTTCTCTGTCATCTTCTCTTTTTTCTTCTTCCATCCACAAATGCCCCTTGTCCAAGCGAGCTCTAAGGCTCAACTTAGAAGATGGTAGTACAATCTACAATGTAATGAAGTTTGGTAGGGATCACATACCACAAAGAAAATAATAATAATAATAAATTCACTATTCCTTTAATATCAAGAACTGAGGATGTCTCTTTTATGTGATCAGATGTTTCTGGTTCAACTTGCATGATCTTAGTTTTCGTTGTTGTCTAGGTGTATGATTTCAATTTTCTTGTTGAAAAGGGTACTTTTGCAAGCGCATTCTTTTTCGTTTCTCTGTGTGGCCAACTGTATGATCTGGTACTTTGGATGTTCAATCTCTCTTTTCCTTCCCCTTATAACTATAAACATGAACTTTCATGCAGTGGAGAGAAACCAACAGTTGAATGCATAGCTGACGCCTTTGTTGATAATCGTGCCGAACTCGTTCACCTTCATTCATCTGTTGATCTTCATTCACCTTTGACATCTAAAGATTGCCCAACTTGTGATGGAACGTGGGTGTCAGTTACCTACTATTTATGGTTAAAAAGAAAGAACTCTTGATTTTTCACGATCAGTCATTTTCATAGACATAAAAGGTTAATTGTCTGTTGTATCTAGATGTACTTAACTTTGACTATAATACTCTACAATCAGAAGTACATCATTCTCAATAAGAGAACCAAGTTACGTCAGTGTCTAATTTTTGAATAAATCTGCACCCATGCCTCAAATTTTGCTTCAGATAGAGTGCTAGCAAGGAAATGGAGGAGTATGCAAGATACGTCAGCCTTGTGAATATATTAACTGAAAACACTCTGTCAAAGCATCATTTCTTGGTTTCTATATGTTGCAGGGAGTCATGGCTGTCCAGAATGCGAACACAAACTACAAGTCAGAATTTCTGGGGACGATGTGAGTTGCTTTTCAAATCTGTTACTCTCGTGCGAATCTTCGGAGGAAGTTGTTATGTAGTGCTTACATTCACAATCTTTTGTTTTTGTAGATTATGTAGTCTCCATGGAAAGCCTACAATGTCAAGAGAAAAATGGACTACCCCTATAAGGCTAGCATACACCTGTTGTCTTCTCCCCTTTCAGATTCTTCACTCTCATTTAGTGATATCCGTCCTCGTTGCACAAGGTTTTCCATGCAAATTGTCATGAATTTATGCACGTGCCTTGTTTCTAAGAAAATGCATCTTTCTTGTGGTAAGACCTGGGTTTAAATAGGAAAATGCTGAGTTTATTTATTTGCTTCAAGCTGCAGTTGTTACTCATATCTAACTTGCTTTTAGTATAATTTTGGTGAAACACGTTTATATTAGGATCAAATGTTTGGTATAGACCCTATCTAATATCCCCTATGTTAATCAACTTCTGTGTGGTACAATTTCTTTGCTTTGATGGTAGAACTAATTGCAGATAATGGCAGGGCTAGAACTTCCACTCAATTCATGTCATGGAATGTAGAGGATCTAAAAAATCCCAATAAATTTTATGTGATGACTGTACTACTTAATGCTCAAAGAGAGATTACTGATAAAATATTGAATGCACAATGGCAAGCTAAATGGCGTCAGGAAAATGTTCGTTGCCTACAATTATTTTTGGTCTTTCGATTGTTAGTGATTTCATGGGTTTGAGTTCAAGCTGACGGGATCATGCTATTAATTTCTTAAACTGGATTTGCCACAAGCTCATCCATTCTGAGTTACACCTCTAATGAATGCTTTATTCTCATTTGATAAAAAATTTATATGTTGTACTCCACCACACCTTTTGATTTGTAGCTGAATGAGATGTTGGAGGAGAAGGTGCGCAAAGAAACTTTAGAGAGAGAAACTCTGGTTCTCTATTCACTTGTGAAATGATATAAACAAGAGGAGGTGACTCCTATATATACAAAGATTCCTCCCATTGTATCCGTAAATCTCCCCTTGATCTAACGACGAAGATTCCACCTCCTCCTCATCCAATCATAGTCCACCTGCTTATCCACCAATCAAATTTTACAGGAATACTCTAGAATATTGTACATTTATAATATTGTTCACCTCTAGAATATTCTAGATTACACTAGAAAGAAACGTACGTTCTTCTGGAATGATTCACAGTCCTGAGAGCATGGAAACCTCCGAACTGTGTCACTTGGAACTTGCTAATCCACACTAGTTTGAATTCTAATCTGTGTTCGATTCTCTTTTAGTATGGTTTCGATGCATGTTAATAAGAGAGATGAAAAAGAGATCGATAGTCAGCTTCATATGTCCCATTTACTTCGAACTGATGATCAAATTGTTCTATTTTTTAGGGAGAATGTCAACAAACGGAGAAAATATTCAATGATTGCAAAGCACCTCGTTAATCGCTGATGTGGTGTGCGTTTTTTACTCATCTCCAATAACTAATTTACTTGTGTTTCCTAAGGTGAAATAAAATAAATAGATAAGTGAATTAGTGCAATTGAATCCTAAAATTTATAAAAAGTACAATTAAGTTCTAAATGTTGTCAAATTGATGTGGTCGAGTCTTTCCATTGACACCATTCAATTTGGTTAACGAAAATGCTAAAGTGGCTTCATTTATTATTTTCTCTCCTATGGGATGCTAACATGGCTAAAACATGAAGAATGAGGCTAAAATGATATCATTTTGATCCAAATACGATTTAAAGACGTAGAAATGACCGAACGATCTCATCGTATTTCCTGTGGGGGAATTTTGATCATCCCCGTGCAGTCTTCCAACTCCAAACCCACTCCACCCATCCAACCAATGACAAAACGGTCATACCGTCGATCGCGAATGTCAACCCTCGTCATATATGATGTAATGACAAGATTTAAGTTAGGCTCTGAACTTTCATTAAATCAGTGTCAAGCAATTAAGCATGGAGACACTGTCGACTATTAATCGACACATCCAAGCTGCTCAAGTCATGAATTGGTACTTTCACATTCAAAGGAAACCTATAGGTTCAGAAATCACTCTGGCAATAGGAAAAGATTTACATGAAATAACGAAAAGGAAGATGAGTCCACCATCATAATGACAACCGTAAATATAAAAAATGAAAAGGTGGAAGTAAATCTAACCCAGATTTTGGCCAAAAGAACAATGTCTATAGCCCGGTAGGGCATCTCTTAACATCCAGTTATAGTCCCAGAAGAACCAAATGACCTGTTCATCCACCCGACGACAATGCAACTTCTAGTTGCTTAAGTGCGCTCCTTTTCCATTTCACCTCATCTTCAGACAGACTGAAGGAGCAATCAGTTATAAACCATATATTTGGGTGTCGCACTGAACTTCTGGTACCCTTTAATGACTTTATTCACTGCATCTAGGAAATCTTTCTCTGTCACAGTCTTCCTCCGAGCTCGGATGGCATACATTCCTGCTTCTGTGCAGACACTCCTTATGTCAGCTCCTGCAATTAGAGAACCGTCAGACAGAACCAAACGCAGCAAATATCGAACAAGTTGACATTCGCTTTTACTGTCAACAAATTGCAGGCAAACAGTAGCAATGACCTATTTGGCTATAACCATTAGAGAAGCACAGGAAAAACCTCAAAAAAATAGTTCTTGCATTTAAAGGAAGTAGAGACAAAAGACAGCAGCATATCTATAAATCGTGAAGGAAAGAATTTTACCAGTGGAATTTGGACAGAGCCTCGCTAATAGTTCAAAGCGGATATCCCGCTCGCAGTTCATTGTTCTTGTATGAATCTTGAATATCTGTGTCCTGCTCTCCAAGTCAGGAAGACCAAATTCAACCTTGCGATCCAGTCGTCCTGGACGTAAAAGTGCTGGATCCAAAGTATCGGGCCTGAATGACATGACGACAAAAACATCAGCAGAATATCCCTCTCAGAAAGACAGTCGAGTGTCTAAAAGCCACCAGCAATTTTTGAAAACCCAGCCGCACACATTCATTGCTTTCTCCTCCATAGGGCAAGGGGTAGGACAATCACATTTCAATCAACAAGAGCCAAGATGAGGTCAATTATACCGGTTAGTAGCCATAAGGACTTTGATATTTCCACGAGCATCAAAACCATCAAGCTGGTTCACAATCTCAAGCATTGTACGCTGAACTTCATTGTCTCCACCCACTCCATCATCAAAACGAGCACCCCCAATTGCATCAACTTCATCAAAGAACACAATACAGGCCTTTTTGGACCTAGCCATCTGAAATATGTATTTTATAGCTAGTTACAAATAAAGAATAAAGCACAGACAAACAATAATCACTAGTGCAAGACTAACTTTGAAGGCAACATAGTGTGTCAACCAACCTGAAACAATTCCCGAACCATCCGAGCTCCTTCACCGACATATTTTTGAACAAGTTCACTCCCAATTACTCGAATGAAACAAGCATCTGTTCTATTAGCTACAGCTCTGGCCAACAGCGTTTTACCAGTTCCAGGAGGACCATAGCAGAGAACACCCTTTGGAGGATCAATTCCAAGCTTGACAAATTTTTCAGGGTGAAGCATAGGCAGCTCAACAACCTAAAGAATGAATAAGTTCAACCAGAGCAAGAATTATGGTTAGTACTCATGCACCTTTAGGCCCCCTCACTCCCTCTCTCTCACATGGGCGTGTGCAACTGAAAAGGAATAGATGAATAAAACACCTCACGCATCTTCTCAATCTGCTCTTTACATCCACCAACATCATTGTATGTGACATCTGGCTTTTCTTCCACTGTCATCATTGTCACACTTGGATCGATCTTGGGAGGCAAGGGGATCTGAATTTGATATTTGTTCCGATCTACCCTGCAATACATAATTAAGAATGAAATTATAATGAAGGGAATATATACAGCAAAGCTGAAAAATATAACAACTGAATCACAAAACATGTTAGTGCACTCAGTTTCACCATGTTGTGATGGATCAAGTTCCCGCGCCACTGAATGTAACCAGACTAACGTAGAAACTCTTCTCACATTTCTAGTTCTCAAATAAACTAACACTAACTAAATGAATGGCTGGCCAAGAAATGTGAAATCAAACAATTGTTGAAAGAAACATCACAAGAAGCTCAGGACCATGTTCTGGTTTAGATGAAGAGTCAACATACCCGACACGCATCCCTTCTTCAATATCAGTTGGGGAAACTTTGTCACCAAGTCCAACGACGAACTGCAGTGCAGAGAAAGGGATCCCATTAAGACCCAAAACTTGATGATGTAGAACTACTTTTAGGTATAAGAAAGCTGTTCTAATGCTTTTACAGCGACAAAATGAGGGAAGTTGAAAACCCTTCTCAGGGAAAGAACTGCATCACTAATCCTGGAAGACAAAAATTCCCGACAGCCTACAAAAAACAGAAGCAGTTAAAACTTAAAATTACCTTGGCAATTTGCTTCACATTTATGACATACTTGGCATCTTCTGTGTTTGGGTTTATTATTTTTGTACACCTTGCAACCTAATTGACATAGCAGGTCATCAGTTTGGGTAGAGGACATGACAGGAAAGCCAAATTTTTTTGGCAATTGTACAAATAATACCTGAAGTGGCTGCTCCTCCTGCATCATTTGTTTATCAGAAACCAGATCCCACTGACTAGGAGCAGCCAAGCCGGTGTCAGACTCTTTGATACCTACAATACAAGAAACCAAGGAACTACCAATTAGAGGAACCTATAGTAACACAGTGACAGGAAGATATGCCAACAAGATCATATTATCACTCAAATTGAAAGGAGACTCCAACTCACTGTCAATACAATGATCTAAATCAAATAACTAACCTATACCAAAATAGGCAACTTGACAATCAAAGATCTGATTGAAACGACAACTATAACCATCTGTTGACCATCTAGAAAATTCAATGGAAGATCCATTAGAACAGCTCAAGCATAAGACTTCTTAAGATAGTTATTTCACACGCACAAGCATCCCCAACATTCCATTTCCAAATAACCAGGTCCCTAAGTTGCACCAACCACAAAGTTGCCAATTGTTAGATCTCACGAGACAATACGCTAGACCATTAACCCACAAAACCTCAGCATGCTTTTGGAGAATTGACATGATTATCAATCGACACCACCTACAGGAAATTAATGGAACCACCCTCAACATTTTCTTTTCTTCTTTGGAGTTAGTAATATAAAATTTCAAGAAGTGGCAGAAACATCGATTCATCATCACATAAGGCAATCAATACAATAACAAAGCAAAATTGAGTAATCTTTATTGGCTTTCTTATTGTCTTTAACTCTCTCAACATGAGAAATACAGATTGAAGCAAACAAAGCTAATGCACCTGGTCAACAAAATTGTCTCGATATACCACACAACCTATCTAAATGACCCCACTTAATTTGCTTTTGAACCTAAGAAACTCCACAAAACCGGTTAAGACAAATATCTCAGGACATATGGACAGAATTGGCAATGTGACTGGTCTAACATGATTACAATTGCCACTATCAACAAGATGAAGCCCGAAGGGCATGACAATTAGAACCAGTCCCAGATGGCAAAGTATTGGGTCGACAGCAATTTTCGTGTGGAAGAGAATGAAGTGCCAAGCCTCTATTACTCTACAATTAATTGGTTGCGCGGGAGGGGCGCTCCTCACCAAGCACCTAAAAGTGTCTCGGTAAATAGGAGTTAAGTGAGCTATGTAAACTTATCACACTGGGACAGTAGTGGGCTAGACTTTATAGGTTCTCTCCGTATGCTTGCTTGTTATCAAATTCTTAGCAAATGATGAAATGATGATAGAGCAGCAACTAATGGCCGGTTTCACCTTATAAACAGCCAATCCATGTGTTTCCAACCCATCATAAAGTTAGATCCACATTACCAAAAGAAAACTCAGCTTCTTGATTAAATTCTAGGAAGCATTAAGTCCATGAGCACGATTGATTCACTCCAATTTCATTCAGTTTTTGCAGTCCAAATACCGAACAACCAGATCAAAAATCGCAAAATCATGCATCCTCCAAACTTTCCTCAAATCACAAATTAACAAAAAAAAAAAAAAAACCCTTTTCAGAAGAACGCACCACAGAGATCGTTAATCTTCTTGGCCATGTCCTTAATTTCCTTTTCCGCCTTCTTGATGCTCGTAGAATAAGGTCCTAAACCCTGTCGAAATAATCACGGCGAAATCACAGAGAGCACAGTGATAGAACTCGGACAGCAAAGCAAAAGGCAGAAAACCCGATAACGATAACCCTGCAGCAACCAAAAAGCCACTAATCGAGAGAACAATTTCCAGCCAAAATTTTAGGGAAAGCAGGTTTCGAACTGAATCTAACGATCGGCCGAGAAATCAAAGTTCTACTCCATAAGCGCGATGATTTCAAGTTAAGTATAACCGGCAAAAAGCTTAAGATGGCGATGCAGAAGCAAAAGAGAAGCTGGATCGGGAGTTCCAGAAGGGGAGAGAGAGAGAGAGAGAGAGAGAGAGAGAGAGAGAGAGAGAGTACGTAGGTCTTGAGGAGAGCAATGTCGTCTTCATCGAGAGGGCGAGGGTTCTTCTCGTCCTTGAGGTCGTCTTCGTGTTCAATCGCCATTTTCCACCTCCTTCTTCTTCTTCCTCCTCCTGCTGCTGGCGACTGGTACGATTCTCGCTGCGAGCTGGGAAGCTGCTTGTGTATATAAGAGCGTCGTCGTCGTCTTCGTTTCCTCGACTTTCGATTTCTTGAGGAAGAAGACGGGAGTGTCTATCACGTGACGAGCGCGTGCAAGACGGCTACCCCTGATCCAGGCCGGTAGGTGGGCTCGGCCCAAAGAACTCAGTAACGATCGGCCGGGCCTCCGCCTGTCCACCATATCGATGGCAAAAAGATTACACTTTGGAAAAAAAATATATAGAATTTCTCAACTTTTCTTTCAAGATTTTCCGATTTATATGAGTGATTCGATCATTTTTTTTATTATATTTGTAGGTGGTTTTTTTTTCTTCTTCTTCTTTTCGGGTTTTCCTTTGTCTTTCTAGATCTTTGTAAGAATCATATGTAGGAATTAGGAATTGAAAAGATAAGTACTTCTTCAAGGTGATGTTGGGAATCTTGGGATTGGGAATGATACTTCTATAAGGCATTAAACCGAATCAACAAGGCATTCCTTGCGAAATTCACGAATTAGGCCAAAGTCAAATCGTCGGTAGCATATCCTGTTATTATCATTCTTTCTACTGTTTACTTTTTTTTCAACTTTGGCCAAGGTACACGCTGGTTCGGGCTGAATGAAATTGTTAATTGATTTCATAAAATCCAGTCCGGATCAAAACCGGACGTCTATTAAAAGTTTATTTTATGTGACAAGATTGACATAAAAGGAAAACCATGATGGAAAATGAAAACCTAATCTAAGCACCTCTCTTGCCTACTCCCTTTCGCCCTCTCCCCTCGGTGACCAGCTTAACATACTCGACGACTCGGAGGGCGATATAGATGGAGATCTTGGGATTTTAAGCCCTCGACACAACATGGCTGAGGGATTAGCTCCATCGCTTGAATCATATCCCAACACAGGTAGGCGTGACAAAAAGGAGGAGCAATGACGACGTACGAACGATGGGACAGACTATACATCAAAATCTAGGGATTGTAGTTATTAATGGAGGCAATAGGAGGAGCAATAACCTTCTTGGTTGTGGCATTGGAGGGACTAGCACCGACGAACTCCTTGTATCAAGAACAAAAATTGGCAAAGGACATTCTTTAACTTCCATTTCTTGTGTGCATTTGATTCAGAGACGACAGCAATTGGAAATCTCGGGTTCGTTTCCATCAATTTCAAACCATGGGATTCTGAGGAAAACCCCGAAAAATACAAGGAACAAAGAAGGGATATGAAAACTTGACCAATAAAACCAAGCTCCGCTTATTTTTCTCTAAAGCTGGCCCTCTTTCTTTAAAATCACAAAATTACTATCTCCATAATTACCAAATAGCAATTTCTGTAATTTCCAAAAGATCATGCTCGCATATCCATGTGCGGCGTTCCCCTCTCGAGCAAGCACAACATTGAAGGATGGAGATTGATTGTATAAGGGGCTAAAGAAAAAAAGGGAAATCGCTCCAAGAGAAAGGAGCGGGAGAAACTTTCAAGAACCTCCTCCCATCCGCTAGTGTAAAACGACGTCGTATTTTATTTTTAGGAGATCGGCTGGAAAGGAAAACGACGATGGAAAACGAAACCCTAACCTTAGCACATCTCTCTTTCGACAAAAAAAAAAAAAGCCAAAGCACCTCTCTCTCTCCCCCTCTCCGCCTTGGCGACCTGCTCCGGTGCGCTCGACATAACATGGCTGAGGGATGAGCTCCATCGCTTGAATCAGATCCCAACGAAGGGAGGCATGACTACACAAGGTGGAGAATTGAGGACGTACCGGCGAGGGAAGGGACTACAGTTCAACTGGGGACTGTTGCCATTGGAGGACCTGTCGTTGGTACAATCTTCGTATCAAGGAGAGTGATCGGGAAGGGAAGTAATGAGACCATCCTCTTCGAGGGCACCTACGATGGTCAGCCTGTCGCGGTGAAACGACTAGTTCGGGATCATCGTGCTGTTGCCTTCGAAGATATTCATTATTTGATGGTATCTTACCGCCATCCTAATATTGTTCGGTACTATGGAGCGAAGTTTGACATGGATTTCGTGTTTCTTGCTTTGGAGCGCTGCGATTCCGACTTATTCGATTTGATCCTTGCACTTTCAGCCTATTCAGATTTCTCTATCTTCCCTGATGATCCACCATCCATGGTTGAATATAAAAAGAAGCTGGAATCTCTACGGGTTAAGATGCAGGATGTTAAATTGTGGATTGATGGTGGTCATCCCTCACTTTTGTTGCTGAAGCTGATGAGGTATATCTTGTCTCTTTTTGATTCATGAATGCTGCTGAATCCTTATGCACATGGCTATGTGATTGATACGGCCACGGAATAAGTGAGTTCACATTAAGACCATCCATACTAGGTGTTAAGTGTGTTAGAGAATAATTTCCAATTGGATGTGGCTTAGTATATAATTTTGTTTCTGATGATTTTGAGTGGCCAAGATACTATTTGTTCATAATGTCTACCCTATATTGTGATATAGGGAAGTGGTATCGGGACTCGACCATATGCACGACTTGGAAATAATCCATGGGGACTTAAAGCCTCAGAATATCTTGATCACTGGGAAACCATTAGTTGCTAAGCTATCTGATATGGCTATTAGTAAATGGCATCCTGAAAATGATTCTTTCTAGTGCTTAGACCAATCTCTTCTTTTGAAGAGTACGTGATGTTGGAAGTCAAGTTGCTCTATATTGCTTTTTGTTTTTATCGTGATAATGTGGGGATTTAACACCACTGTCTCCCTTCATTGACTGGTAAATCCATCATATCCATCTATACATGGTCCAAGTGATGATGTCTCTTTTGTTGATCTCCACAATCTGAAAGATTGTGGAACCTCAGGATGGCGAGCACCTGAACAGTTTCTTCATGAGCATCAAACACCTGCAATGGATGTGTTCAGTTTAGGTTGTGTCTTGTTCTTTTGTCCACCGTTTGGTGAAGTTCTAGAACGCAACATCAATATTAAAAATAACAAAAAGGACCTGTCCTCAGTCGAATCCATGCCAGAAGCTCATGATCTAATTTCGTCTTTGCTAAACCCACTTCCTGAATTAAGGTAAGAGTGTTGTCATTTTTCTTTTGCATCATTAACATTTTCATTATGCTGTTTGATGGATTTTGTCACCATTTTTTATTTCCATTTTCCTGTATCACTCAAATTTTACGAGTGTTAAAGGTGGCCTGAAAATTCGTTGAACTTGGCTTAAATATTTGTCCTGCTAGTGAGGGGCCTACTTGATCAGCAAAAAATGTGTAGATCCCATTCATTTCTTTTGGTAATTGACAATAGAAGCCAGGGAAAAGGTTGACCACGTGATAGCCTAAATGCTTTGACAATTGTGATATGCCAATGGGAGATGATCATTGTCGGGAGCTTGTTTGTATCAGGGTCATGAGTTTGTTATGTACCCACGAACATGTAAATTTTAATAATTTCTAGCGCACTATTTAGAGGATTCTTGCTATACATACACCGAAGAGGATTTCGTATGAAGATTTCGAGGTTTTAGCATATGGAGAAAACTACGAAGTTGGAGAATATCATTTTGGCTGCCCAATTTTGTCTTGAAGATTCCTAGGGACCGAATGATTATGTTGCTGATTTAAGGTATTTGGATATAACCATTCCTGGCTTCTTGTCATAGTCAAACAACTGCCTTCATCCTGAAGCATCCTGGAGTCATTTGTCCTGAAGTGCATGGAAGTTTTCAGACATTTTGGTCACTCTCTCATTTGAGCTAATGCACTTTTAATTGCTTTAGACATTACACCAATGCCATAGTTGTGATGCAAATGAATTCGGGAAGTCGGCCATCTCAGTGTTGTTCATGTAATTAATGATTTTCCAAAGGTCAATAGTTAATTGCCTCTAATTACTGGCAGGCCAAAGGCGTCGGAGGTGCTTCACCATCCATTTTTTTTGGGAGTTCAGAGATGAAACTGTCCTATGTAATTTTCTAACATATCACCACCTCACTGGTATAAACTTGTGGTGCTGGAAGGCTTGATCGATCCCCCAGAGTTGCAGATGTAGGGCCTACACTAAACAGTATGTCGAGATACGATTATTCGCAGACTGTTTGTGTTTTTTGAGCGGTCAAAAGCTTCATCTATCATATTGCTGCTCCTTTTGATTGTCAGCTGGTTTGTCTACTACTCTGTTCAAGTGCCAAATGAGCAACCGAAGCTATTGGGGGATTCTCGTAATAATAGGATTTTTTAAATAAAAATAAAAGAAAAATTCTTCGTCCGGACACCTATTTATTTGCATGATTCGACTAGTGGACACTTGGACATAGGTTAACATGACTAAGCAAATTGCACGTCCACCGCCAAAGAAGTTTATCCTATTAATATGAGTATCAATGGAATACTTTTGGCCTTCGTGAAATCGAGAAATTGGCACAGAGAGATATAGCCGAATTTCGAAAAAGAAAAGAAAGCGAGAGAGATTTCAAGCTCGTCAAGCTCGAGATTGTTTGGTTTTGCAATTCTGGATGAGTGGTTCTTCTCTTTTTTTAAAGAAAAACTTATGTCTTGAAAGTGAATTTATTAATAGTGAAATGTTTTGAAAAATGTTTGATGAAAGGGATTGTAAAAGGTTATATATCCTGATTGTGAACCTGGTTATACAATGTATTTGTGACAAATTATATGTTTTGGTTTGTAAAATCGATTTATGATATAGATTATGAATTTGTTTTGTAGATTTCAGGATGATGTTCGTGGATTGATCCAAATGAAGTAGCTTTGAGTGGTGTGGCTAAGAAGTGTAACAACTTCATCAATTTGAAAATGAGCAGGCAAGGATTAAACACCTCTAATTCCCTTCTTCATTAATAAGGCCCCTTTTGGTTCTAACATTTGGAATTGATTTTGGGGCTCTAAAGTCCATTGGCCAAACGCAAATAGGTTTAGTTCGTTTTTTGGAGAACTCGGAGTGTGCAAGTCAAAAGTTCTGAATTGGAGATAGCTTTTTAGTGGCTACAACTTTATTGGCAAGACCTTTCAAAAAAGCAAGATAAGATTGCCTTCCTTTCTTTTCGCAGAAATGGCTTCCATCCAACCCAGCTCATTATAGTTGTGAACGCATTGAGGGGTTTGTGGGTATGCATTTTGTTTAGCAAGCCAATGACCAATATAGGTTGAGACCTAGGTAAACTCGGTTGCATTTGCCATGAGGCGTTAAGTGTGACCACAGTTGGACATTAAGCACTAGATTGATGAATGGAATGGACCACTAATGTTTGATTTGATAGTGTTGATGAATTGAGTATTTTTGACATGTATGAAGCCCTGTTGAATTAAAATAACTCATATTTAATTTGGTTCGTATACTATAGTCTGGTATTGATTATTGAGTTTCTGGTATTTTCTATAGATATGCACAATGGATTCTCGATATGCTTAAAAGAGATATGGATTACTCATCACTCACGGAGCTATGGTTGCTTATACCACTAATGTTAAATATTTTTCAAGTTTATCGGCTAGAGGCAAGTTTGACAAGAACCATATCCATGAGGAATTTTTGGAAGTCGAATTTTGGTTTTGAGTTGAGATAGTTGAATACATGTCTGATGTGGTATTTGTTGATATGTAGTTTATTACTTTGTAAAGTATATATTTATAATGCTTTTTTTCGAGCATATATAAGGATATACATATATCTTAACAATATGTTAATGATGATTATGTTTGAAGTTACGTGTCCTTCGATAGGAGGATGACTATGTCATTTTCCCTATTAGAGTTGGGGTCAAGGTCGGGTGTGACAATTCTAATTTCACATACACACACACACAAAAAAAAACCGAGAAGAAGAGAAGGCGTAGATCTAGAAAGGGTAGTCAAGAAACAGCGGTGGATAGGGTGGTTTAAAGAAAGGGTTGACTCCAAACCGGACGGAAACACAAGATGCTGGCTGAATAACCAGCATATCTCCATAATTACGAAATAGCAATTTCTGTAATTACCGAAAGATCACGTCATGTCAAGCAAGCATCATCGTCGTCACTTTGAAGGGTAGAAGGGGGATAAAGAAAAGGGGATTATCGCTCTAAGAGATGGGAGTTGGAGAAATTTTCTGGATTCTCCTCCCATCCGCCATCGTTCGGATTTCATGTTAGGAGATCGACGTAAAAGGATAACGCAAATAAAACCCTAACCTAAGCACCTCCCTCGCCCTCGACATAATATGGCTGAGAATTTAGCTCCAGTGAGAGCGACTATTCTTCAACATCTGGGGACTGTAGTTTTCAATGGGGGGAGGAGCAATAATCTTCCTGGTGGTGGCATTGAAGGGACTAGCACCAGTGATTTCGTCATAGAAAGTATAGAAATCGGGAAGGGAACTAATGGGACGACCATCTTCGAGGGCTCCTTCGATGGTCAACCTGTTGCGGTCAAAAGACTTATCTGGGGTCATCGTTCTCTTGCCTTCATGGAGCTTTGGCATTTGACGGCATCTCGCCCACATCCAAATATTGTTCGATATCATGGAGTGAAGTTCGACAGCTATTTCATGTTTGTTGCTCTAGAGCTCTGCGATTGCAGCTTACATGACTTAGATACAAGCACTTTCACCTTCTTCAAATTTCTGTGTCTTCCCCGACAATCCACCATCAATCCTTGAATATAAAAGGAAGTCGGAATGCCTTAGGGGTGCCATGCAGGATGTTAAATTGTGGACTGTTGATGGCCATCCCTCACCTTTGTTGCTGAAACTAATAAGGTAATTCCGATGATTTCGAGTGGCCAAGATACTATTTGGTTCCAAATGCATTGTAAAATTTAAGTCATAATGTCTACTCTATACTATTTGCATGACTTGGATATAATCCATTGGGAATTTTTTCAAGTTAAAACTCACTCCTGCAACAAAATTGTCGAGACAGGTCTGTCCAAATAACTTTATTTTCTTGCAATTTTCGGTATACGAGATGATCGATGTCGAAAAGAGAGGCGAAACACAAAAAAAATCAAAGAGAATTGCCCGAAAAGATATTTTTCCCGCGAAAGATGCTATTTCAATCTGTTGTACTATAAAACCTATTTCTATAGCAAAACCATAGGGACATGTACGTCCTAATAACATGATTTTATTGTAATTTCATGCATACAAAATGGTTACACTAAAAAAGACATGAAAACCAAAAGACAAGAAAAGATACTTTTTTTGTCGCGAAAGATACTGTTTCGATTTTTTCACTATAAAACCTATTCTGCAGCAAAAGTGTCGAGACAAGTCTATCCAAATAACTTTATTTTCTTGCAATTTCCGGCATACGAGATGATCGCTGTCGAAAAGAGATGCAAAACTGTAAAAAACAAAAAGAATTGCCCGAAAAGATACCTTTTGCCGCGAAAGATACTATTTTGATTTTTTGCACTATAAAACCTATTTCTGTAGCAAAACTGTGGGGACATGTACGTCATAATAACATGATTTTATTGTAATTTCATGCATACGAAATGGTTCCACTAAAAAAGACACGAAAACTAAAAGACAAGAAAAGATACTTTTTGCCGCGAAAGATACTGTTTCGATTTTTTCACAATAAAACCTATTGCTATAGCAAAACTGTCGAGACAGATATGTCCAAATAACTTTATTTTCTTGCAATTTCCGGCATATGAGATAATCGCTGTCGAAAAGAGAGGCGAAACATAAAAAAAAAATAAAAAAGAATTGCCTGAAAAGATACTTTTTCCTGCGAAAGATACTACTTCGATCTTTTGTACTATAAAACCTATTTCTATAGCAAAACTATGGGGACATGTACGTCCTAATAACATGATTTTATTGTAATTTAATGCATACGAAATGGTTGCACTAAAAAAGACACGAAAACCAAAAGACAAGTAAAAATACTTTCTGCCACGAAAGATACTGTTTCGATTTTTTCAAAATAAAACCCATTACTGCAGCAAAAGTGTCGAGATAGGTCTGTCCAAATAACTTTATTTTCTTGCAATTGCTGGCATAGGAGATGATCGTTGTCGAAAAGAGATGCGAAACATTAAAAAACAAAAAAACAAAAAGAATTGCCCAAAACAATACTTTTTGCTGCGAAAGACATTATTTCGATCTTTTGTACTATAAAATTTATTTTTGTAGCAAAACTGTGGGGACACGTACATCCTAATAACATGATTTTATTGTAATTTCATGCATACGAGATGATTGCACTAAAAAAGACACGAAAATCAAAAGACAAAACAAAAGATACTTTTTGAAAGTTACTGTTTCGATTTTTTCACAATAAAACATATTCCTGCAGTAAAAGTGTCAAGATAGGTCTGTCCAAATAACTTAATTTTCTTGCAATTTCCGACATACGAGATGATCGCTGTCGAAAAGAGATGCGAAACAGTAAAAAAAAGAAAAGAATTGCCCCAAAAGATACCTTTTGCCATGAAAGATACTATTTCGATCTTTTGTACAATGAAACCTATTTCTGTAGCAAAATTGTGGGGACATGTACGTCATAATAACATTATTTTACTGTAATTTCATTCATACGAAATGGTTGCTCTAAAAAAGACACGAAAACCCACAGACAAGAAAAGATACTTTTTGCCGCAAAAGATATTGTTTCGATTTTTTCACAATAAAACCTATTCCTACAGCTAAACTATCGAGACAGGTCTATCCAAATAACTTTATTTTCTTGCAATTTTCGGCATACGAGATGATCGCTGTCGAAAAGAGAGTCGAAACATAAAAAAAAATAAAAAAGAAGAATTGCCCGAAAAGATACATTTTCCCGCGAAAGATACTATTTCGATCTTTTGTACTATAAAACCTATTTCTGTAGAAAAACCATGGGAACATATACATCCTAATAACATGATTTTATTGTAATTTCATGCATATAAATGGTTGCACTAAAAAAGACACGAAAACCAAAAGACAAGAAAAAATACTTTTTACCACGAAAGATACCGTTTCGATTTTTTCACAATAAAAGCTATTCTTGCAGCAAAACTGTGGCGATAGATATGTCCAAATAACTTTATTTTCTTGCAATTTCCTGCATAGCAGATGATCGCTGTTGAAAAGAGATGCGAAACATAAAAAAAAAAAAAACAAACAAAAAGAATTGCCCAAAAAGATACTTTTTGCTGCAAAAGAAACTATTTCGATCTTTTGTACTATAAAATTTATGTATGTAGCAAAACTGTGGGGACACGTACTTCCTAATAATTTGATTTTATTGTAATTTCATGCATACGAGATGATTGCACTAAAAAAGACACGAAAACCAAAAGACAAAAGAAAAGATAACTTTTGCCGCGAAAGATACTGTTTCGATTTTTTCACAATAAAACATATTCCTGTAGCAAAACTGTCGAGACAGGTTTGTACAAATAAGTTTATTTTCTTGCAATTTGTGGCATACGAGATGATTGCTGTCGAAAAGAGATGCAAAACAGTAAAAAAAAGAAAAAGTATTGCCCTAAAAGATACCTTTTGTCACGAAAGATACTATTTTGATCTTTTGTGCTATAAAACCTATTTCTGTAGCAAAACGGTGGGGACATGAACGTCATAATAACATGATTTTATTGTAATTTCATGAATACGAAATGGTTGCACTAAAAAAGACACGAAAACCAAAAGACAACGAAAGATACTTTTTACCGCGAAAGATACTGTTTCAATTTTTTCACTATAAAACCTATTCCTGCAGCAAAACTGTCTAGACAGGTTTGTCTAAATAAATTTATTTTCTTGCAATTTCCAGCATAGGAGATGATCGCTGTCGAAAAGAGAGGCAAAACATTAAAAAAAAGAAAAAGAACTACCCGAAAAGATACTTTTTCCCGCAAAAGATACTATTTCGATCTTTTGTACTATAAAACCTATTTCTGTAGCAAAACTGTGGGGACATCTATGTCCTAAAAACATGATTTTATTGTAATTTTATGCATACGAAATGGTTGCACAAAAAAAGACACAAAAACCTAAAGACAACAAAAGATAGTTGTTGCCACGAAAGATACTGTTTTCGATTTTTTTACTATAAAACCCATTCTTGCAGCAAAACTGTCTAGACAGATCTGTCCAAATAACTTTATTTTCTTGCAATTTCTAGCATAGGAGATGATCGTTGTCGAAAAGGGATGCGAAACATAAAAAAAAAAAACAAAAAGAATTGCCCAAAAAGATACTTTTTGCCGCGAAAGATATTATTTCGATCTTTTATACTATAAAATTTATTTTTGTAGCAAAACTGTGAGGACACATACATTCTAATAACATGATTTTATTATAATTTCATGCATACGAGATGATTACACTAAAAACGATACGAAAACCAAAAGACAAAAGAAATGATACTTTTTGCCGCGAAAGATACTGTTTCGATTTTTTCACAATAAAACATATTTCTGCAGCAAAGTGTTGCGACAGGTCTGTCCAAATAAGTTTATTTTTTTGCAATTTCCGGCATACAAGATGATCGGAGGCGAAACATAAAAAAAAAATCAAAAAGAATTGCTCGAAAAGATACTTTTTGCCGCGAAAGATATTATTTCGATCTTTCGTACTATAAAACCTATTTCTGTGGCAAAACTGTGGGGACATGTACGTCTTTATAACATGATTTTATTGTCATTTCATGCATACGAAATGGTTGTACTAAAAAAGACAGGAAAACTAAAATACAAGAAAAGATACTTTTTGCCACGAAAGATACTGTTTCGATTTTTTCACTATAAAAACTATTCCTGCAGTAAAACTGTCGATACAGGTCTATCCAAATAATTTTATTTTCTTGCAATTTCGGGCATGGGAGATGATCGATGTCGAAAAGAGATGCGAAACACAAAAAAAATGAAAAAGAATTGCCCGAAAAGATACTTTTTCACGAGAAAGATACTATTTCGTTCTTTTGTACTATAAAATCTATTTCTGTAGCAAAATCGTGGGGACATCTACGTCATAATAAGATGATTTTATTGTAATTTCATGCATTTGAAATGGTTCCACTAAAAAAGATACGAAAGCCAAAAGACAACAAACGATACTTTTTACCACGAATGGTACTGTTTCGATTTTTTCACAATAAAACCTATTTCTGTAGCAAAACTGTCGAGCCAGGTCTTTCCAAATAAGTTTATTTTCTTACAATTTCCGGCATACGAGATGATCGCTGTTGAAAAGAGATACGAAACACAAAAAAAAAAATCAAAAAGAATTACTCGAAAAGATACTTTTTCCCGCGAAAGATACTATTTCGATCTTTTGTACGATAAAACCTATTTCTGTAACAAAACTGTGGGGACATGTTCATCCTAATAAGATGATTTTATTGTAATTTCCTGAATATGAAATGGTTGCAATAAAAATGACACGAAAATCGAAAAACAAGAAAAGATACTTTTTGCCATGAAAGATACTGTTTCGATTTTTTCATAATAAAACCTATATCTGCAGCACAGCTATCGAGATAGATCTATGCAAAAAACATTTTTTTCTTACAATTTCCGACATACAAAATGATCATTGTCGAAAAGAGAGGTGAAACATAAAAAAATAAAAAGAATTGCCCGAAAAGATACTTTTTCCCGCGAAAGATTCTATTTCGATCTTTTGTACTATAAAACCTATTTCTGTAGCAAAACTTTGGGGACATGTACGTCATAATAACATGATTTTATTGTAATTTCATGCATACGAAATGGTTGCACTAAAAAAGACACGAAAACCAAAAGACAAGAAAAAATATTTTTTGCCGCGAAAGATAATGTTTCGATTTTTTTAGAATAAATCCTATTCCTGCAGCCAAACTGTCGAGACAGGTCTGTCCAAATAACTTTATTTTCTAGAAATTTTCGGCATATGAGATGATCGCTGTCGAAAACAAAGGCGATATAAAAAAGAATTGCCCGAAAAGATACTCTTTTGCTGCGAAAGATACTATTTCGATCTTTTGTACTATAAAACCTATCTCTGTAGCAAAACTGTGGAGACATGTACGTCCTAATAAGATGATTTTATTGTAATTTCATGCATACGAAATGGTTGCACTAAAAAAAGGCACGAAAACCAAACGAAAGAAAAAGATACTTTTTTGATTTTTTGACAATAAAACCTGTTCCTGCAGCCAAACTGTCGAGACAGGTCTATCCAAATAAATTTATTTTCTTGCAATTTCTGGAATACGAGATGATCGCTGTCGAAAAGAGAGGTGCAACATAAAAAAAAACAAAAATAATTGCCTGAAAAGATACTTTTTCCCACGAAAGATACTATTGATCTTTTGTACTATAAAATCTATTTCTGTAGCAAAATTATGGGGACATGTACGTCCTAATAAGATGATTTTATTGGAATTTCATGCATATGAAATGGTTGCACTAAAAAAGACACGAAAACCAAAAGACAAGAAAAGATACTTTTTGCCACGAAAGATACTGTTTCGATTTTTTCTCAAAAAAACCTATTTCTGCATGAAACTGTCGAGACAGGTCTGTCCAAATAAGTTTATTTTCTTGCAATTTTCAGCATACGAGATGATTGCCGTCGAAATGAGAGACGAAAAGTAAAAAAAAATCAAAAAGAACTACCCGAATAGATACATTTTCCCAAGAAAGATACTTTTTGATCTTTTGTACTATAAAACCTATTTATGTAGCAAAACTGTGGGGACATGTACGCCCTAATAACATGATTTTATTGTAATTTCATGCATACGAAATAGTTGCATTAAAAAAGACACGAAAACCAAAAGACAAGAAAAGATACTTTTTTCCGCAAAAGATACTGTTTCGATTTTTTCACAATAAAACCCACTCCTGCAGCAAAACTGTGGAGACAGGTCTGTCCAAATAATTTTATTTTCTTGCAATTTCCGGCATACAAGATGATCGCTGTCGAAATGAGAGATGAACATAAAAAAAAAAATTGCCCGAAATGATACTTTTTCCCAAGAAAGATACTATTTTGATCTTTTGTACTATAAAA
>BCNH02000010.1:24962279-24994979 GCA_001662345.2 Metrosideros polymorpha var. glaberrima
TATTGCTGCTCCTTTTGATTATCAGCTGGTTTGTCTGCTACTCTGTTCAAGTGCCAAATGAGCAACAAAAGCTATTGGAGGTTCTCGTAATAATTGGATTTTTTCAAGGAAAAAAGCCACAAAAAATCCTAAATTTTGCTTATTGTGACACATTTACCCTAAACTATCTTTTGTAACACCAAAAACCCAAAATTTGTACCATTGTGACACATTTATCCCAAACTTTTTTCTGTAACACAAAAACCCCCCAAATTTATACTTGTGTGACACATTTACACTAAACTTTTTATTTGTGACATTAAAAGCCCCAAACTTTTTTCTGTGACACTCAATTTTTGCTATAAATGTGTTACATGGATATAAGTTTGGACTATATGTGTCACATATGTACATGTTTGGGGTTTTTGGTATCACAAAAAAAGTTTGGTATAAATGTGTCACAGTGGGCATAGTTTAGAGTTTTTTTTTTTTACTTTTACCCTTTTTTCAATAAAAAAAAGGAAGAAGAGAAAAATGCTTAGTACGGACACCTATTATATTTGCATGATTTGACTAGTGGACACTTGGACATAGATTACATGACTAAGCAAATTGCACGTCCAACGCCAAAGAAGTTTATCTAATAAATATGAGTATTAATGGAATACTTTTGGCCTTCTTGAAATTGAGAAATTGGCACAGAGAGATATAGCCGAATTTCGAAAAGAAAAGAAGAGCAAGCGAGAGAGATTTCAAGTTCGTCAAGTTGAGGTTGTTTGGTTTTGCAATTCCCCAGATGAACGATTCTGATCTCTTCTTTCAAATTATAAGCTTATGTCTTAAAAATGATAGAGATTATATTTATTACAAGTTATGAAATACTTAGCATGTCATGATAATATAAAAAGGAAAAAAGTCATGTTTAAGCATAATTATTACATAAACTCCTCATCGGACATTTACTACCCTTTTGATTATTTGAAATAACATAGTAAAATATTTCTTAGAAATAGTTGTGAATTTATTAATTGTGAATGTCTTGAAAAATGTTTTTTGAAAGGAATTGTAGAAGGTTATATATTCTGATTGTGAGCCTGGTTATACAATGTATTTGTGAAAGATTATATCTTTGGTTAAGAAGTGTATGGATTCTGAATTTGTTTTGTGGACTTCGGGATGATGTTAGTGGATTGATCCAAATGAAGTAGCTTTGAGTGGTGTGGCTAAGAAGCGTAACAACTTCATCAGTTTGACAACGAGCAAGCAAGGATTAAAGACCTCTAATTTCCTTCTTCATTAATAAGTATATGTAGACGCGCAGATCATATCATTAATAAGTATATGTGGACGCGTAGATCAGAGGGCTTCTCGCTTAAATAGCATACCAAAGGGAATAAGAACCCAAATGATTTGCAATCAGTTGAGTGTGTGAGCCAGGAGTTTTGAATTGGGGATAGGCTTTTTAATCGCTGCAACTTTATTAGCAGGACCTTTAAAAAAAGCAAGATAAGATTGTCTTTTTTTCTTTTTGCAGAGAATGACTTCCATCCAACCTAGCTCATTATTGCTATGAATGCATTGAGGGGTTTGTGGGTATGCATGCTGTTTTAGGATATTCTTCTAGGCCGAGTCACTGACTAACATAGGTGGAGACCTAGGTGAACTAATTTATTTGGACATTAAGCATTGGATTGATGAATGGAATGGATCATTGATATTTGATTTGATTGTGTTGATGAACTAAGTATTTTTTACATGTATGAAGCTCTGTCGAAATAAAATAATTCATTTAATTTGGTACACATACTATATTATGGTATGGATTATTGAGTTTTTGGTATTTTCTATAGATATGTACAATAATGAATGCTCGATTTGCTTAGAAGAGATATGGACTACTCACTACTCATCGATCTGTGGTATCTTATACCATTTATGTTAAATATTTTTCAAGTTTTTTAGCTAAAGGCAAGTAGGACGAGAATGACATCGACATGAGTTTTTGGTAGTTGAATTTTGGGTATGAGTTGAGATAGTTGAATATATGTCTGATGTGGTATTTGTTGATATTTAGTTTATTAGTTTGGAAAGTATATATCCATGTTATTGTTTATTCGAGAATACAAAAGGATATACATATATCTTAATAATATGTAAATGATGGTTATGTTTGAAGTTGTGTCCTTTTAGTAGGAGGATGAGTGTGTCATTTTCCCTATCGGAGTCGGGGTTAGGGCGTGACAATTCTAATTTCCAAAAAAAAAAAAATCAAGAGGAAGAGAAGGTGTAAATCTAGAAAGAGCAACGCAAGTTTTGAACGGTAATATTAGGAGGAGCGACAATGAGGGCGATCGAAATTTGGTATAGTCAAGAAACAGTAGTGGATAGGGTGGTTTAAAGAACGGGTTGACCCGAAACCAGACCGAAACCCAAGATGATGGCTGAAAAACCGGCGAATCTCCATAATTACCAAATAACAATTTCTGTAATTACCAAAAGATCACCTCATCGTCACATTGAAGGGTGGAGATTGATAGTAAAAAGAATATCTAGAATTCTAGAAGAAATCGACGTTCTCGTAGAAGGGGGATAAAGAAAGAAGGGAAATCACTGAGTTGGAGAAATTTTCTGGATTCTCCTCCCATCCGCCATCGTCAAAAGGAAAACGCAAATAAAACCCTAACCTAAGCACCTCGCGAGAAAATATTACATGCCCACGTCGTCATCCGTACCATAAACCCTAACCTCAGCACCTCCCTCGCCCTCGACACAATATGGCTGAGAATTTAGCTCCAGTGAGGGGGACTATTGTGGGGACTATAGTTTTTAACAGGGAGAGGAGAAGCGATCCTCTTCCTTCTGATGGCGGCATTGAAGGGACTAGCACTGGTGAATTCGTCGTATCCCCTACAGAAATCGGGAAGGGAATTAATGGGACTACCGTCTTCGAGGGCTCCTTCGATGATCAACCTGTTGCGGTCAAAAGACTTATACGGGGTCATCGTACCGTCGCCTTCGTCCTGCTTTCGCATCTGATGTCATCTCACCTAAATCCAAACATGTTCGGTATCATGCAGCCACGGTCGACAATCATTTCATTTTTCTTGCTCTAGAGCGCTGCGATTGCAGTTTATATGACTTGATACAAGCACTTTCACCTTCTTCAAATTTCTCCGCCTTCCCTGATGATCCACCATCGATCCTTGAATACAAAAGGAAGATGGAATCCCTTAGGGGTGACATGCAGGATGTTAAATTGTGGACTGATGATGGTCGTCGTCCCTCACCTTTGTTGCTCAAATTGATGAGGTAATTCTATGATTTCGAGTAGCCAAGATACTATTTTGTTCCAGATGCACTAATGTCTACTCTATACTATCATACGGGGGAGTGATATCGGGACTCGTCTATTTGCATGACTGGGATATATACCATCTGGAATTAAAGCCTCAAAATGTCATGATTACTGGGAAACCATTAGTTGCTAAGATATCATATATGTGCATTGGTAGATGCCCTCTTAATGATGATGGATATCATGCCACTATGACAGCTTTTATCCTTCATCTTCTTTTCCTCAAGATTGATCTGTGTATAATCTAAATATATACTGTGGTAATCATCTCCAAATTTCTGTCTATAAACTGATAACTTTGCTTGTTAGACCAATCTATTCTTTTAAAGAATACTTTATATTGGAAGTTAGGTTGCTTTATATTGGTTTTTATGGTGTGGTAAAGTTTGTGGAGATTTAACAATTTTTGCCACTATCTTCCTTCATTGACTGGTGAATGTATCATGTCCATTTGTATATGGTCCCTGTGATGTATGTCTATAACGCAGGTTGTGGAACCTCGGGATGGCGAACAGCTCATTAATGAGCGTCAAACACCAGCTATGGATATGTTTAGTTTAGGTTGTGTCTTGTTCTTTTGCCTCACTGGTGGAGGACATCCATTTGGCGAATGTTTAGAACGTGACATCAATATAAAGAACAACAAAATGGATCTGTCCTCGGTGGAATCGATACCAGAAGCTCATGATTTGATTACACGTTTGCTAAACCCGGATCGAGAGTTGAGGTGAGAGTCCTGTCATCCTTTGATAGATTTGGTCACCATTGTTAATTTCCATTTTCCCGTATCACTCAAATTTCATGAGTATTAAAGGTGGCCTGAAATTCGTTAAACTTGGCTTAAATTTCTGTCCGAACTTGACTTACATATCTGTCCTATTGGTGGGGCTCTACTTGATGAGAAAAAAAAGTGTAGATCCCATTCATTTCTTTTGGTAATCAACAATGGAAGCCGGAGAAAAGGTTGACCATGTGATAGCCTAAATGCCTTTGACGATTGTGATATGCCAATGAGAGATGATCATTGTCGGAAGCTTGTTTATTAGGGCCATGAGTTTGTTACGAGCCCACGAACATATAGATTTTAATGATTTCTAGCGCACTATTTAGAGGATTCTTGCTATACATACACCGAAGACGATTTCGTATGAAAATTCCGAGGGTTTAGTGTATGGAACAAACTACGAAGTTGGGGAATATCATTCTGGCTGCCCAATTCCTAAGGACTGAATGATTTAAGTTGCCGATTTAAGGTACTGGGATTTAGTGTTTTTCTAGCTTCTTGTCATAGTCAAACAACTGCCTTCATCCTGGAGTCATTTGTCTTGAAGTGCATGGAAGTTTTCGGACGTTTTGGTCACTCTCTCATTTGAGCTAATGCACTTTCAATTACTCTAGACATTGCACCAATGCCATGTTTGTGATGCTTATGAATTCGGGAAGTGGGCCATCTCGGTGTTGTCGTGTAATTGATTTCTTTGAGCATTTTGTGTTACGGTTCATTTTTTGTAATGATTTTCCAAGTGCCGATAGTTAATTGCTTCTAATTACTGGCAGGCCAAGGGCATCGGAGGTGCTTCGCCATCCATTTTTTTGGGGTTCAGGGATGAGAGTGTCGTTTCTTTGTGACACCAGCCAAAGTGTACAACTGGAAGCTAAGAGGGCACCCAATTCAGATCTTCTGGAAGCACTGGAGAACACTGCGCCACTAGTTTTTAATGGGAATTGGGACGGCCAAATAGAACCTATATTTATGGCTGACATACGCAAAAGGCCCTACGACTATAGCCGTGTCGGAGACTTATTGCGACTCGTGCGAAATAAGTGGGCCCTCTACATAAAACTTTCAGAAGAAGTTAAGGTACGCTCCTCTCTCTGTCTGCGTGTCTCAAATTGTCGATCCTTTTCTGCAGCCGCACATTGCATATAAGGCTTCTTCAGTGTCTTTCCATGTCTCGGATTTATATCGAATCTGTTATTCGCTTCGATGGTTTTGACAGGAGCTCCTCGGACAAGGTCATCCAGAGGGTTACGACATTTACTTTGCTAGACGATTCCCGAGACTCTTGATGGAGTCATACGGAGTGGTGTCCAAATTCTGGAGAGAAGAGGAACGCTTTCGGGAGTATTTTGAAAAGAGATGAGCGTTGACCCCTTTGGCCAACTTCCCATGGGGATTCCTTCTTCAATCCATGTTGCAGAAATTCCTCGAACATTTTATAAGGATATTCCACCTTATATTCCACCTCCACTGTCTTGATCACGAGGATTAAAGTCGGATGAGCTTAAGATTCCGTTTGAATGTGGAACATATTGTTGTTAATATCAAATTTCAATTACTTTTTAGTACACTGTTACCTCATATTATTGTTCTGGGTATTGTAAAAAGATATTATATCTCAATTTCGTGCAATTTTTTTTAGAATATAGCAATTTTTATCAATTTAAATTTTTTCTATCTTTTCAAATTTTATTTTTTGAGTTCAAAATAAGAAAGGGCCTGGGCACTTGCTTGGGCCAGCACGGCCCGGGGGTCAGCTCTTGTAGAGATTTTCATCAACAAAAATTTCTTTTCAGCCCATTAGTAGTTTAGCAACTTCTCCGCATAGTTAGTAGTTTCTTCGTATGGAAAATCTAAATATTTAAAGAAGAATATTTAGGTTAAGTGGATCACACCGAAATAGGTAACTTTCTCAGTCACGATATAAATGTCAAATTTACGAGCAAGTAATGATCCACGCAACTGATGATTTTTCCTATGTAATTTCTAACATATCACCGCTCAATTGGTATCGACTTTCTAGGGTAGTTAATAAAATTTTTCACTGGAGGTAATAGCTTTCGGTATTAAAAGTACCGAGCTATATGTGATTAAATTACTGAAAAAAAAAGAAGATCTAACGTATTTCAAAACCTCTAAAAGGTAATTTTGGTGTGTGTTAGTAATTTCCCATATGCGAAGGTAAATATTTTAACTTCCCAACTTAAAGATAACGCTATTTATTTTAACAATTAGCGACTTTTTATAGAGTTCCCAACTAATTAATGATCACATTTACCGAGCAAAGCTTAGTCAGTGTCAAACATATAAGTTATTTAAAAAGAGATTAACAAGCTAGCCTTTGTTGCCCATGTTGGACTTGATGAGGTCTAACCTAAGATTATATGTTTTGGTTTGTAAAATCGATTTTTGATATGGATTCTGAATTTGTTTTGTGGGTTTCGGGATGATGTTAGTGGATTGCTCCGAATGAAGTAGCTTTGAGTGGTGTGGCTAAGAAGTGGAACAACTTCGTCAGTTTGAAAATGAGTGGGTGAGGATTAAACACCTCTAATTCCCTTCTTCATTTATAAGGCCCCATTTGGTTCAATATTTGGAATGGACTTTGGGGCTCTAAAAACCCTTGGCTAAATGCAAATGGCATTTAGTTCATTTTTTTGAGAACTTTTGATTGCATTTCCAATGGCTTCTAAAGGCCTTTAGCCCAAGGCAGATCCAAAGGTACTTTGGAATGCAACATTCTTGGAATGCAAGTAGACTTTTTCTTCTTCCAACTTTGAATCCTTGCTCAACTTTCATAATTTCGAAAATGACCTCGAAAACCCTAACTTGTCAGCAAAGGCCTTAGCTACCAACGAGCCACAACCAAAACTCAAGTGAAGCTGGCTAGAGGCCGATTTGGCTCACCAGCAAATAGTTTGAGAATTTTTTTAAAAAAAATAGCAAATGTCCTTTACAAAGTGTAGTTTTTACCAAACGACATTTAAGTCGAAGTTACTTCCCATTGTGTTTTTAAAATATACTTTACCAATCACTATTTGCATTTTGAAAAACCCCTTTAGCCTAAAGATCTTTGTATTTTCCTAAAGACATTCCCCAAAGCTGAACCAAACAGACCCTAAGTATATGTGAACGTGCATATTAGAGGGCTTCTCGCTTCAATAGCATAACAAAGGGAATAAGAACTCAGATGATTTGCAATTCGTTGAGTGTGCTAGTCAATACTTCTGAATCTAGGATAGGCTTTTAAGGGTGCATATGGTAACGTTTCTATTCCTAGGTTTTCGTTTTTTCTATTTCTATTCCCTAGACGAGTTTCTGAGCAGAAGAACATGTTTGGTAACTGTACAAAATTTCTATTCTAATAAAAAAAAATGGAATGCATTGGGTACGACCCTAAAATTCATATTTCCAATTTTTTCATTTAATTATAAAAATGTGGTGGTCGGCGGAGGCGAAGGCGGTGGCAAGGACTGGCGATAGACTCGTGGGTATAAAGACGAGCATTAAGTTATATTGAGCTTATTTCTCTAAAATAATATTGTTTCTCTTTTCGTTCTCGAGATCAAAGAAACTACTTTTTTTTTACTTCTTATTTCTATTTCAAATCTATTCCTAAGAACAATTTCTGTTTGAGGAATAGAAAAATTAACTAACATTATCAAACAGATTTATGTTCTTTTTCTATTCCAAAAAATAAAGAACAAAAAAACAAAGAATAAAAAACGTTACCAAATAGGCACAAAATGGCTGCAACTTTATCAGCAAAATGTTTCAAAAAAGCAAGATAAGATTGTCTCTCTTTCCTTCGCAGTGAACAGCTTCCATCAAACCCAACTCATTATCGCTGTAAACTCATTAAAGGGTTTGTGGGTATGCATACCGTTTTATGATATTCTTCTAACTGAGCCATCAACCGATACAGGTGGAGACCTAGGTGAACTCGATTACCTTTGCCACGAGGCGTCAAGTGTGACCACAGTTGGACATTAAACACTAGATCGATGAATAGAATTAACCATTGATGGTTGATATGATAGCGTTGATGAACCGAGTATTTTTTTACATGTATGAAGCTCTATTGAAATTAATAACTCATATTTAATTTGGTACATGTACTATATTCTAGATAGAATTATTGAGTTTCTGGTATTTGCTATAGATATGCACAATGGATGATCGATCTGCTAGAGACAAGTAGAACGAGAACAATATCAACGAGTTTTTGGCAGTCGAATCTTGGGTAAGAGTTGAGATAGTTGAATATATATCTAATGTGGTATTTGTTGATGTTTAGTTTATTAGTTTGGAAAATATATATTCATACATAATGAAGGATATACATATATCTTAATAATAGGTTAATGATGGCTATGTTTGAAGTTGCGTGTCCTTTGAGGAGGAGGATGACCATGTCATTTCCCTAGAGTCGAGGTCGAGGTGTGACAATTCTAATTTAAAACAAAAACAAAAACCTTCCAAGTTACATGGGGAGACGGATACAGTGCTAATCTAGCAGAACAACCTTTGAACAATTAGAATGGTTTTTCTTATTCCCCCTTTTCTCCATTCAGGGAGACAAGGTTCAAAAGTGAAACAGGAATCAGTTTACATTGAGTCTCTGTACTTCAAAACATCGTTCGTGTTCAACTTATAAGTTTTGCAGATGCTTGTAATCACGGATTCGGTCAGGCCATCCTGCTCTTTGCCACAGCTCGTTAGTTCTTCAAGTTGCTCAGATGGCAGCAACACCTACGACAACATGAAAAGAAACAAATGGCTTGTGATTGATTCTGCAAGTATCTGCTGTAACAAGTCTTCCACACACTTGCAAGCGACACTATCTTGAAGGAAGGAAAAAAGCATCATCTTTTACATCGAGTCAAAACTTGTTCGGAGTGAAATGAAGGGAAAAAAGGCACCCCCTTGTGTAGGAAGAAGACGCAAGTACCAACTATCAAACATAATGCCACCCATCAGGTGCTCATCTGAGGAATCATGTACAGTCAATGAGTATATGAACTTACCCATAGAGTTCCTACTGGATTTGGGGCTCCATCCTTGGAATCACAGCCCTCATGGTCTTTACCACTGGCATTTGGGGAAGGCGAAGTCTGAGCAACCGAGGAATTTGACACTAGCTCTAGGAGTTTCTCACTTCCCTATTGTTAATCAACAGCCGAAATTGAAGAATACATCAATATACCAAGGAAACAGATGGATTTTGACATCTACATCCTAAGACAAATAATTTAACCATAGCTGAATCGATCCAAAGAATGAAAGCGTGGTTGTCTAACAACCACTAGGCAAATCGTAAGCAAGATATGAGAATCTTTTCCTCAAATAAGATACAGCAATCGACTTATTCCACCTCAGAAGAACTACAACCATGCTTTGTAACCAAAACTAGTTGCATTGGCCACAGTTAAATTCCAAAGGTAGCTTGATTCGGGAATAGCATGTGGCAAGTGACAACTGATTGGACAATTACTGCATAAGAAGCTGAAGAAGAATGGAAGAACAAAGGAATCACGACAGAAGGTGATATATATTGTAAACAGCAAGGACTATCAATCCTGTAATGCTTCTAGATAAGATCTAAAACCGTCAAATCCCAAAAAGAAAAGGTCACGTACTTATCGATTAAATAATCCTACAGAAATAACACTTCAATGAACTAAATATGTAAAGAACTGCAATAAGTACCTGGAGAGCTCGCCAATGAGAGTAAGTGCGAAATAGAACCCAAAAGAAAGGGATGTTAGGCAGAGGTAAGACCTAAAAGTAAGAAGAAATGTAAGAACTCAGAATAAATTGCCTTCTGACAGAAAAAGATAAAAGAAATAACAGAATGAATATACTCAGTCAACACCACAATTTGTTGAGCCCGAATAAACGCCCACGAAGATGATACGCCACAACTTACTACTTACAGAAAAAGCAGATGTTATGGGCAGCAAAGAAGCAGAGCCATAGAAGTACTTTTTGTGGATAATGGATCCCCTGTTCATGGAAAAGAACTTCTCAGACGATTTTCCATAAACATGAGCAAGTAGAGTATATGCAATATAATATATAGATGCATTCAGGTTCCTGAGAAAGGAAAGGACAAATTCCAGAAATGAAAGTTCTTGCCATCTTATCTTGGCAAGAAGGGTCAAGTAGAGTGAACCATGTCCATGGTAAACATGCGAGTTTAGAAGTAGACACGACCTGCTAGTAATCTTAGGACCAAGTAATGCAGATGATGCATCCTGTTAGATGTAACAGACCCGTAACAAATCTATTGAAATGCAAATATATCACATTTCACAAATGACATTCTCACACCGAAATAACTTTTCCTACATCTAATCTAAACTAGAAGGTACACCAGTATGCTTTCAGGCAATTACCTTCTTACGGCCATCTCTACAAATGGTCGCCACCGGAAGGTACACCAATATGCATTCAGAATTTAACAACATCATCATACCAACAAACACTGCTCCAACTAAATGCACACATCATTAGATTATTGGAACATGAAATGCCTTCAAGAAAATGAGAAAAATGTATTGATGATAACATAGGCTAAGATGATAATATAGGCTATCAAGTTTAATGTATTTTTCGGTCTGAAACATTGATTGACCTTGCTTTAAAATGATTGAGGAAAATCGCCATTGGTGAAAGATACAGTTCATCAAGCTTAAAAGCCTCCAAGTAAAACTTCACATATATCTGGTGCTACTAACCAGAAGAAATGAATGATGACTCAAATCTAAACTTTAGAAGGCAATTATAAAAGGAGCTTTCTCATAGAAAATAAACATCCAAGCACAAAAGAATGTATGAGCTCTAGCTAGAAACAAAAATAGAATGTGCACAAATATGATACCGTCAACCTATGCCAAAAATCTGAAGTTATCAGCAAATAATTTGATCAAATAGGCCAATAGAGACAATATTCCAACATCATAGCACAAATGAGTAAAGTAGGAAGGAAGAAACTATTACCGCTTGGCAATATGCCGCAACCTTCTGTGCACAAGGCGTGTGTTTAAACTGCAGCAAGACAAGGTCTATAAGCATTAATTCCACTGAAAAAAATAAGCAACATACAATACATTTTCAATTGTTTATTTCTAAAACTTATGAACAGCAACAGATGGAATATTGAGTTACACGCCACAAACACATCGATCTACAGTCTACACTAACATCACCATTTCACACGAGAAAATGAATGGTAAGGGATGTTGATTGATTGCAAGGTAGAGAGAAAAAAAAAAGGCCAACCTTGAAGGGTAGATGACTTCGACAGAAGAAACCTCCTTCGAAATGGATTTAAGGAACATTTCCGAGGGCTTTACCCGCGCCAATAGCTTCAATCCTAACCTACATTAGCCTCCACACGAATTCACCCAACAAAGTAGCAACTTCCAACATTTCACAAGCTCGTAGTAACAAAAAATGATAAGCTCCTCTTCCATGGACTTACCCGTGCATTTTACACTTGAAAGACCCCTCAGGCGCCTTCTCCAAACCCATCCAAGCTCTATTCATCTGCATAAACCAACGAAAACCCAAGAATGAATCGCAAACGCACCCTCACAATCAATCATCGGTTCATCACTCTAGAAACTCCAACCACACACCCAATAAGCAAACGGGATTCAAATCCAGCGGCGACGAGACAACCTTGTCGGAGACGAAATCGATGCACAGCTCGATGCTGGAGGCGTTCCCATTGGAGGATATCTTGTTATAGAGCTCCTTGAGGGTGGACGGAGTGGGAGAGGAGGCCGAGTCCAGAGCCGAGCAATCGAGCGACCGGCCAAAGCACCAGTTCCGACCTTTAACCGGGAACACGACCAATCTCGCTCTCATGGTTCGGATTCTCCAATATCCCACGACACCCACCAACCAAAACCGACTCACCGCGCACTACGAATGCGAGAACCAAAGAGGGTCTGTATAGTCAAAGCGAAGCAGAACAGATTGGAGACTCAACGAAGGTGCGGCGAGCCGGGTTCTGTAGAAGTTCAAACGGCAGACGAATCAAATGGGTTTGAAGAACTGGGTCGAGCGAGCGAGGTACCAGACTACCAGGTGCGGGAGCGAGCTGAGTGCGGCGCGAGATTTGAAGCTCGCTTGCTTACGCTTTATACCCTGAAAAGATGAAGACTGCTCGTCGAGAGAGACACAGAGATTGTGGGTAATGCTACAAGGTAAACTTCCTGGTGCCTACGTACAAAGGCTAGTACCCTATAAAAAAAAAAAGGAAGGCTGCTGGTCTCGTTCTCTCACTACTATATGGAGATAGATATTTTTTGGATAATGCGAGGTAACTTCCGGGTGCCTACGTTAAAAAGTTTAGGAAAGCTTTTTCCATTAAATTCGAAATATCATTCCAATTTGAAAAATTATAAATAAATAAAAAGGAAAACTTTTATGTAAACCTACGTATGTAAATTCAGATGTCATGAAAGTTTCGGAAATTTAATACCAGAAGAAAGTCGAATGCAGCCGCCATAAAACTTAAGTTACACAAAAAATAAAAGATAAAAAAGTTAAAGTTTATCCGACAGGTCCGTGAGTTTAAGGCTCAACCGTTTCTCGACTGTTTCATGAAAAATTGAATGATTTGGAATCATTTTTGTAGTATTGATCTCTTGAAATAATTAGTAAATGAATAATATTTTCATTATCGACAATAATTTTGTTGAGGCAATTTCGTTGTTGACAAGCGACCAAATTTAAGAACATTTTTTTCAAGTTATTTATTTTTTGGTGAAACAAAACGCAATTAAATTCATCTCACCACCTGAGTCACCCTCAAGTTACACGTCATCCGCGATTGCCTTCTTTTAATGAGATTATAACAACTCATAACAATGGCCGATTTTTGTCTTTCCTTAGATGAGTACTGAGGGGAAAAACTGGGGATTCAAGGGAAAGTCGAGTGGAGACGGACCAAAGTTCAATGACCAGAGTCAAATGAGTGACAAGTGAAAATGCACCAGCTACTGAGAACTCAACTCCATTATCACCAGTCCAAAACACTACGGGCTACATGCGTTTTTCTTCTAAAGAACAAGTGTGAGGAACGACTTCAGAGGAGTATAACTTTCAGGAAAAAAGAAAGAAAGATTGGAGACAGGCGAGCGAGGAGAGAAAGAGAATTGTATAAATCGAAAACTATGCACATATACAAAGATGCTATATAGTACATTAAGGCGCGTGTCACCCTCTGTCGACACGTGATGTGTTCCGAGGGACAGTGACGTGAGCAAGAAGCGTTGTCTCAATAACCAACTGGCATGTCATGTAAGTTTTATTCATTGCCCGCTATAAAGTTGGGCTCTTCACCTTTGCACAAGTACTCATCGCAAACAGAGGCCGATCCCCAGTCCTTCCGGAGCCGCAATATGTCCTCCGTAAATGTCGATCCAGAAGCTCCAATGAACACGCTCGACTTTGCACAAATCGTCTTGTCTAGCATAGCTTCCACCTTCAGTTAAAGACATGATGTGTAAGTTTTCACCAAGAGCTGATAAGGTTCAGCCGAGGAAATGATAAAGGTCATCAGATGATCTCATGTATTAACTACTTAAACAACTTGACCTTGCCCAGTTTCTTCTCACACAGCAACAAACCACGTAAATACGAGAGGCGCTCATTCTATTAAGGCACAAAAAGCATCATCACAACTTTTAGGCTTTAGAGATTATGCATGAGAAGGAGCTACAACACATCCACATAAATGGGCCGCATACGAAAGCCTTTGAGCTCCTAATAGAGAGCTACTCCTGTCTCAAAATTGAAAAACACAAAAATACCAGTGTAAACTTCATCAGTTGAAAATCATGATGCTAGTGAAGGGACCATCATGCGGTAAAAGTATAAGGCCATAAGGGTTCTTCACCAAATAACTTACCATCATTCTTTAGAACTGCTAGTGAAATTACAAGAGAATAAGATTGACAAATTACAGACATCCAGATTCCATCAATGCTGGGGCCATTACGTATGTTGCATTAATATGAACCATAAAGAGCCAATAATTCGCTTTTTAAACCGAACATTCCAGATGGTAATAACTGCATCTCAGCACCCATATGAAGAGCTTTTATACTCATTGTAGCTGACACCGTGCTCAAACTCATCAAACCAAGGGGTCTTATGGGCCAGGAGACAGCAGGACCTCATACTGTCCTATACCACTCTCTCCAGAGGAATCAGCACATATTACGAGTCATGCATGCCTCGAGGGCATGGAACCATTAAACTTGCAAGTTGTGATCGACAATTTAACAGAGTAGCTATTTATAAGCTTACATGATCATTATGGCACGGGAAGCCAAAACTACAACTTAAATGGCATATAACATGCACCACCAAGATCATTCAAGATAAAAAAAATCAGGCAACACTGAGAGGTCGAAAGCACATTCCTTATTTACTGTGCAAATTCTAAAAGTGAATAATTGACAGGTTTCACGATATTAACAGCTCAATCCCACAAATGCCTGATGCGATAATCTCCTATGCAGGGGTATCAAAAAGCAAGTGGAAGGAGAAAAACAAAAAGAAAAGAAACCACGAGCTAACCTGTGCGTCATCCTGGAGGCCATGCCTATACAGCAGAGCATCCCATTTTTCTGCCGAATTACTACCAGGGCGTTTAACAAGGGGAACAGCTTTCCCATTCATCACAATTAGTGACTGCAGCAGGCCAGTTTCACTCTCTGCTGCATCCGTGGAAAGATAAATTACAGGTGTATTGGCTCTTTCAACCACCCGACTGATGCAATCAGCGGCTTGAGGAATAGGGTAAAAGCAACTTGGCTTCTTAGCATTGCTACCAGAATAAGCAGAGATCAATTAGATCTTCAGTGACAAGAATTAGTTAACTAGTGGACAAGTAGAAACTTTTTGTCAGAAAAACGGACCTAAAGTTTTGACACAATCATCCAGAACAACATTCTACAATCCTGACCGATAAAGCTGGTAATTTGTCTGAAGTTCAACAAAATTAAGGTCACGCCATTCAAGCTGGAACTTTTTCCATCAGGCTTAACATTTTTACCTACTATACATTGGAAAAAGGAAAAGAAAAGGCCTCCTCCCACAGCTAGAGCATATGGTTTAGATAAAAAGAAACATTCATCAAAATATCTCCTCAAACATTTTTATTTGCGATTTGTATTGGCTATCAAAATATCCCTAAGTGACATTGTCATTCTGAATTTATGAGTGACCATATCCACATTCTCTACAAGTTTAACCTACTTGATGAAACTGTTAAGGTGCACTTTGATACTTGAATTACTTCAATATTCTCCCTCAAGAATTGGCTGGCATGGCACAAGTCCCAATAGTAAAAATATATTTCAAGTGAAGAGGCCAATAATGAACTGAACATTTGGACCTAGGTCATCCTACTTGAAGGCTGTGTAGAATTTAGATATAAAAATGACTATAAAAAAAAGCTTAAGATAGCAGATGAAGCAGTTTAACATTTGAATTACTTCAACATTACTGAATGTGAGAGGGATTTGAAGAACTCCTTAATAATCCAAGACGTACATGTTGCTAGCATTCTTAACATAACAGCAATGCAAGTGACCACAATCCGTTGCACCTGGATAAAGACCATGCCTAACCTACACTAAAAGGAGTTGCAAGCAAACCAACAGCAAGCCCAGTCCTATGACTAAGTCATTCATGTTATAAAAATGATCGGAACTTCTTCCTGAACATATCTATAACCTCATGTCCATGTCTAACAACTATGAAGGATATTCTAGATGGAATAAGTAACTCACCAGAACTTCAAAAAACCATGTCGCCGAAAATGAAGAGCAATATAATCCTTTCCCAAGAATGTCTGGATAAAACGTTCTGCTGTAAGCATAATCAGACGACTTGGTTCGATCAAAGTCTTGCATTTATGAGCAAGCGGACCACCAGGTTGCATCACCCATTCCTGCTCTACATCTGCAAAAAATACATCTCCAATTGCAATAACGTCGTCATTGGATGCAAACTTTGCCTGGATGTCTTGGACTGTCCTCTTATTTGGCCTCTTCACATCTTCCACCCAGGGGGACTCGAGCTTGCCCATCGATAGCCCCAGATTTTTCAATTTCTTCACATGTTCATCATCAACATAACAATGTTGTGGCAAAGAGAAATAACAAATGAACCTATTGATACGCAAGTGGTTCTTTCTAATCTCTGAAAACTCCTCAAATGAAAAAACAACCTTCCGACCCAAGCATTCATTTATATGATCGACATCCAGCACCCTATGGTACCGATAATCGACTCTAGAGCTTGGAATAACCAAAACCCGGTTAAGTACAGCAGCAAAGAACATGTGCTTCTCTAAGCAAATCAAATGGTTCGACATTTGACCAGAAAGACAAATTGCAAGCAGAAATTTATTGGATTTCGGATTCCACTCAATAGTTCTCCTCTCCGAAAACCTCTGGTCCACCTTTTTACACCGGTCGAAACCATATCCGCCAAAATTTGCATCCCCTACATCGCCAGCACCTTCCACGGACAAGTTACCAGACTGATGTGGCAATAGTAATACATCCTGAATCTCTTTATTCAACGAAATTTGCTTTAGCACAGCAGACTTAAAATCATCAAAGGAGGCGGATGACGACACCAAGGACGGATGCCCCTTATTAATCTCACTCGAATTCGAGCCACTCCGACTACTATTCTGGTCAGCTCCCAAATCTCGAAAAGTCTGATTCCACAGAGTCAGAAGCCCTAGCTGTTGCTGCTTCAGCAAATACAGAGCTCGCAACTCGGACTCCCTCATGCGATCACCAAACGAATCGGCCTTGATCGACGAAACATCATACGAGAACAAGCTGCGGAGGTCCGCGGTGAAGTACAAGACGACGATGAAGACGGGGAGGAAGCCGGCGAAGATGTACCTCTTGTTGAACGCGAGCTTCGACCGGAGGTTGCCGCCGATGCGAGTCTCGAATTCCTCGACGTCGAAGGCGGCCGCTCGATGCTCCGCGGGCGATACTGGCTTGGTGTCGTTCTGGTGGATTAGGTTCCGGTGGTCGTCCTCTTCGTCGGAGGAGAGAGAGGCGGCGTCTCGCGCCATCCGGCGCAACCTCGCTGGCCTCCGAAAGAGTCAGCTATGGCGATGGCGGATTGCGGAGCAACGTTCAGTCACTGATTCCGACAGGCGGCCGAAGGTGGAGCTCGGTAGCGCGATGCAGGTAGCGTCGATTGATACAATGCTGCGTCAAGCCTGATATCAGATCTGATGAAGAAGATGAAGAAGAAGAAGATCTTCGGAGAGAGAGTGACGATTTTTGGTGAAGAAGAAGAGGAAGAGGAAGGTGTCGGTAGCTGAAAGGGACAACGGAACGGCCCGTGACAAGGAAGGAAGGACCGAATCGAGAATAAGAATGTGACTTTTATAGGTCCTCGCATCTTTATTTTTGGGCCTCAAGTCCAATATTATGAACAAATACACAAATGATCCTTAATTTTGATTAATGTGCAACTCGTTCTCAAACTTTTTAATTCATTCAATGCGATCTCTAAATTATTGATAAATATTTAATATAATCCATAAATTGAATAAAAATGTTTAATGTCATCCTCTCGAGTTAACGAAATCTGCTAATGCGATTTTCAATTCGTTATATTTGAACGGAGGATAAAAAAAAAAAAGTCACAAGTAAAATATTCATTTCAAATCTGGATATAGTAACCCACATCACCAGATAATGATCGACATTTTAAGGCCCTAATTTTTATTCCTTTTCTAAAATTGATGGATAAAATGATGGATATGTCGAGTCGCCATTTTTTAATATCCAATTCAGCATATAATTTGAGCAAACGGAATAACTATATCGAACATTTATCAACATTTTAGAGATCATGTTGAACAAATTAAAAGTTCAGGGACGACATGACTATAGTTCAAGGACCATTTCTATTTTTTCCTCGAAGATTACAAGGAAAAATAAAGAAATAATTATATCTTAAATATACAATTCTTTCCTTATAATCCGAGGCATGGACGCAGAGATCGGTGTAGTTGAAACCACGTAGGACGTCCTGCAAGCCCAATATTTTTATCGTTTCCCCAAAGATCACAAAGAAAAAGAAAGAAATTAGAAAAAAAAAATTAATTATATCTTAAAATACAGTTTTTCCCTTATAATCCAAGGCATGGGCGCAAAGATCGATGTAGCTAAAACGACATAGGACATCCTGCAAGTCCAATATTTCTATCGTTTTTCCCTAAGATTACAAGGAAAAAGGAAAGGAATTTTAAATAATAAAAATGATTAATACCATGAAAAACCCCAAACTGATACGTCTGTGAAAAATTTACCCAAACTATTTTTTTTACCACGAAAAATCCTAAACCGGCACACATGTGACAAATTTACCAAAAACTAATTTTTTGACTACAAAAAATCTCAAACTAGTATATTTGTGACAAATTTACCTTAAACTGGTACACCTGTGATAAATTTACCCTCCGTTAGTTTCCGTTAAATTGTATTAATATCACAAAAAATCCCAAACTAGCAAACTTGAAACAAACGGAGAATAAAACCCCAAACTAGTACATCCTGTCAACTGTTACATGTCATCAAACTCAGCAATTTAACAGTAAAATTTGATAGAAACTGACGAAGGGTAAATTTGTCACATGTGTACCAGTTTGAAGTAAATTTGTCACAAATGTACCAGTTTAGAGTTTTTTATGATCAAAAAAATAGTTTTTGATAAATTTGTCACAAGCGTACCAGTTTGGGATTTTTCGTGGTATTGACCATGATAAAAAAAAAAAAAAGAGCTTATTATATCTTAAAAATTCAATTCTTTCCTTGAGATTCAAAGCATGGGTGCAGAGATCAGTGTAGCTGAATCCTCATGGGACGTCTTGCAAGTCCGATAAACTAATTAAGTACCCACGTTATGTTTGTGCAATTTAAGTCTTGACTTTAGATACATAGAACAAACAAGTCACAGACAGTCCCACGCAGACACAGTGTCAAAGGCAGGTGATAGAAAACTCTTGAAGCACGGAGCAGTTTCGGGCACTTTAACACATAGCTTCCATGCAAAGCCTCACTGGTGGCTGGCTCCGGCACCCATTTATGTATATGTCCTATTCTCATGTTAAATCCTCAATCCAGAGAGCCCAGAGAGAAATAGAAGCATGCAGGCAAGGAGGCTCATCTTTGGAAAGCCATGGACATGGGCATCCCCCAAACCACCTCTCCCGATGCCGAGCCGCCTCGACCGGCGGTTCCTGGTGATCAAGCCGCCGACTCGAGCTGCGGTCCACGGGGTCAAGCTCCCGGTCCCTGACGTTCTCAACGTATATTTCGCATCCCCCTATTCACGTTCATGTTCATTTTAGTGACACAATTTATTTTTTACATTTAATCTGGCTCTCTCTTCAACATCAACATGTGAATTGGACCTATATTGATCAAGTTGCACCGCGAGATGGGTCTCGCTCTCTCTCGTCATTTTAGTGTTGTTGACATTCATGCTCTCAAAAGTTGAATTAACGATGGAGGGTTCATTGATTTGCAGAAGGAGGAAGCTGAGAAGGAGATAGAGAAAGGGAAGAGAGAGAAGGAAGAGAAGAGGAAACAGTTGGAGGAGGCCGTGGACTCCAAAATCAACAGCTCCCAAGTGCCTCTCTCTCCTGTCAAATGACTCCAAAGTTGGGAACTATAAATCAGACATTCTTGGTTGGTCTGAAGAGAGTTTGTCTTTCAGTTTTCTGGTTTATCCGATTCTTTCTAGTTTGGATGTGGTTCCATGTAAACCAATAATAAACATGCCCACTGTTCATATCAGAATCCTAGGTAGCCCTCATGTTTGAAGATCTGGCACTTCCAAGGATGATCAAGTCTATCGACTACAGTTTATCGAAACAACATAGAAGACAAATGGCAAATGTATAGATAGTAGATACAACTCAATCTAAGATACCCTCTTGGCCATCAACTCAATCCAAGATTGCTCCTACAGCCATAATATCTAGGACAAGAGGCCCTTCTACAATTGTATCTCGAATAGTATCGATCTATAGTTCCTCGCAACTGCAGTGCCTCAATGCATTTATCGTCCCGAATTCGAGAACCGGCCTCCAGCTCATAGTTATAATCAACTTTGAATGGTACAAGTGACTGCAAGGTTCTTGGTGCTTACCAGAATCATCACCTACATACTCCGTTCACTTTATCAGCAGGTTTCACTTTATTAGAGACCAAAAAATCAGTCGGCCGCTTCCACGAGCCTTCCACGTACCCATTTCTTCATCGCTGCGATGGGGTTAGAGCATGTTTTGCTTCCCATTGGTTGAACATTAGTTTTGGTTCCGTTAGGTAAAGACCTGCTTTCACCTTTAACGAGGCCATTTGGTTCCGGTACGTCATGCCGCTCAGCCGAATGGTTCATTCGACCTTCCAAATCGAGTGGAACAAAACCCAAGTCAATAGGGTTAAGTTCACCTTCTTCGTCCAGCACATCCGGCAAGCTGAATCCTCCGAAATCGAAGTCTTCATCACTGTTCTCCCATGTCTTCACTTGGGTTCCATTGACTTTTCTCCAGTTATGTCGATTCCCGGAGACTGTAGCTGTTTCCTCCGCGATACAATTGATCAGATCTGGTAGGGCGGCTGAAGGGTATGGTCCATTGTTAGTGGAAGGCATAGATCCTGTTTCTATCGATTCAATCGATTGAATGGCTTCAGCTATAAGCTTTCTGGCTTCTGCAAGGGAAGCTCTAGCAATGGGACTCTTCACCGCAGCAACCTCCAATGCTTTGGCTGCCCTTTCAGCTTCAGCGATCAATAGCCTGCAGTACATTTCGCCAAAGAAGATTCAAAACATCAAAACAGACGGCCTGAAACTTTTGGAGAAGCTTTAGAACAAGAACTGTCGAACCGAAAGTGGATTTTTTGTTTGAAATATGAAGCTTTAGAATAGTATTGCTACTGCAGTAGCCATACCTCACCTATGAAATACTTGAACCAAGAAGGATAACTCTTCTAAAGTCCATTTCTAGAGGCCTGACATCAATGACCTCTAGACTGATTACGTTATCAAATAAAGCACAGCATTATACTAGATTCTCTCGCATGTCCAGAGGGCTCCAAGGTTCTGCTTATAAGTTAATATGTGATAAACAAGTGAACAAACCTTGCTCGTTCTATGGCTTCAGTCTTGTTTGTTTCTTGAGCCGCTCTACGTGCCCTGATACTCTTTATCATCTCCAACTTAGAACTTGCCAAAGGATCCTTAAAGAGAGGAGTTTTCCTTCTCTTCAGCCTCAGTTTTTGGATTTGGCTCTGAGGATCTTTTCTGGGAGTGTTGTCCACGTCACTGAATTTTCTCTGAGATGGGCTCCTTTTGTTTGGTCGTGTACTGCCGGCGCCAGCTGGCCTTCTCCTCGGTTTTCTTTCAACTCCAACTGGTGTTCCATGATACTTAGCCAGGCCAGAACAGACTCGTTCGCGGTATTCCTGTTTGGAAAAGTTACACATTATCAGGAAAATAAAAGTAGAAACTCACAGTGAGCATGAATACCAACGTTTTACTGAGAACAGACATTTGAAATATGGAAACTGTAATTACAGTCATGAGAAAGTTTAATATAAGGAATGGGTGAAAAGCAATCTATTCTATTCCATTCGACTCCAAGAAGCTGAGGTTTACACAATTTCCGAGCCACCTAAGGTAACAAACTTTTAGCCAAACACATTGCATAAATAACATAAGACACGTGGCTGCATGACAATTGACCCATAAGTATATTGGTGGACTAACTGGGTGCCTGCAATTGAACTCAGGTCAAGACCGTGAGAAAAATCAGAATCCAATGATCTATCTGGGATGTTCGATGGACCAAATCGGTTTCGTAATGCATTCACTCTTCAAGATTAGCATCAAGGAAGTACATGGGTAGAAACATAGAAGAGCTGCAGCTCAGCTAAAGAAGGTCAAATATGCATCATAGTTCACAATTGGATTATGGCAGAATATATAGTAAGATTAAATATATCAATAGATGGTGTGCAACACTGTAGTCAAATATGTTCCATAAGAACATGATATATCTGAAGCTCATACTCGGTCATTTCAATCTAGTCTTGGACCAGCAGATTTATGTTGATCAAAACATAGTCAGCAGACCTGTTTTTCAACCAGATTGGATGACAATAATTCTCCCTCATACTCGAGATTATTGGTCTTTCCTTCCATTCACCATTTCATAAATCTTGATTCTTTTTCTTAGAAAGTGATCTTATCTATTTATTTGCTAAAAGACTACGATTAAGAAGGTGAACTTGTAAATAGAAGATATGTGGACGTATCCATAAAAGTGAAGTTGCTCATCCATCTAATAAAAGAATCAATCGATTAACTGACATACTGGAAAACAAATTTTAAGAATCTAAATGGACAAATTATGGTTTGCGATATTCATATCATGACATTTTATTAAAGCCCTTACAGGATCTGTCCATTTTGCTGCAATTGCTTCAGCAATTTTTCTTCTTTGCTCTGGCGACTTTGGAGCTCTCTTGCTACCTTTTTGCCTAGGCATCTTTTTCCGCTGCTCAACGCTCTCTAACCACTCGCGCTCAAGCTGTTCATTCAACATGTCATATGAATCCCACTGCAACCCCTCCTCACCCACATAACCTTTTCTAGATGCTTCTGCAATCAAGTTCTGCCATTCATGATAGCATGTCTCCTGCACCGTCAACTTTTCCCGGCGCTTTTGCCACCCCATTCGAACTCCAGCACCAATTTTCATTCTCGTCTTCTCACTGGAATTTCATTTTAAAGAAAGACAGGAAATTATTTTGAGCATTTGAAGGCAAAGACACTAATATAAATTAGGAAGTGTAAAATACCAAGATCTTGTCACCATTGGTATACAAAACCAGAAGAAAGTATGCATTACCAACCTCTGTGCATGTCCGAGGTTAATCAACTTCATCTTGACCTGCAAAGCCAATTTTTGTATATGAGACCACATGAATTTTGTAAAATTGCAACCAAGTATTCCATCATTGGAGATAAAGTTTTCATAAGGCGGCCAAAGTTTGCTTCCTTCCAAAAGTTATTATCTGAGACTTTGTTTCCTCTTTAACATCCCAAACTGGAATGCATAGCAATCTAGATTCATCTATAATGTATGGCCATATTTCAACAAAGAAACGTATAATTATTCTTACATGACATCACCTTAGGATTCTGCATTGCTAGTCTTGTCCTTTCTCTGATTCGTTGCAGGGTTTCTGCACATGAATTATGGCACCTTCACCGAGGTAATGTTCAAGGGAAACACGTACATTAATCACTGGGATTCAGAGTTAAAGTTACCTGCACTGTGCTTCCTGCCTTTGTTCCACGGAGTGTTACCCTTATTTGCCTTAGAAATTCTCATCCGCCTCAGCTTTTCTCTTTCGTCCAATTCCATTTCATCTTCCTCAGATGGCCCAAGTCGGGCACCTGATGAGCTAGAACCTGTAGCCACCTGTGAGCTTTCCCGAGATAAGCGCACATCTTCATTCAGAACCGAGAACATGCACTCTAGGGTAGCAACTGCCTTAACCACAAACTTAGGCGGATGCAGCTCAACGTGAATCCTTTTAGGCGTGTTAGACAGTTTCCATGAGGCAAGCCTTTTATCATTCCCAAAAGCAAACGAACTAGAGAACAATCTACCGTGAACAAAGGCTTGAGCCCCAAGTGCACCCAGATGATTTTGGAAGTTAGGCTGTGCAGTGGCAATTTCTGTACACAAAACATAACAAATTTGAAGACGTTAATTGTATGTCATCATTAAAAGAAAGAAGAATCCATACTGCGCAACCACAAATTCAATAATGCATTCTGCTTACAGGACATACACTGATTTTCTCCAGCAACAATTACTGAAGCCCAGTAAATTAAAATGTTGGGCATTTTGGGGAACAAAAAGGAAGCAACTTCTTGAAGTCACAGCCATCATTTGCAGCCTAAGTCGGCTATGCGACATTTACTAGGTAATTAGATCGTGTACTACATTGTAATCTGTAAATCCCCGCTCAACAAAAGAAAGAACACAGGATGCAGATAAGGCATTCGAGGTAAAGCAATGAACCAAGCAGAGCTTTGCACTAAAGAAGAAAACTAAAGACTACCCATGAAAGTAGAGCATAGAGGGCACCTAGTAAAGGCATGGATGGGTGCTCATTCAGCCAAAAGCCACAACTCCGAGCAGTTTCAGACCTTCCAAGCAGCGTGGAAGGCTTGTCCTCTAAATTCCTCCACCTTTTTACAGCAGAACACAAAGATTAGTCGCCTACAGGGCAAGAAACGAGAGCGTAAGACACAGACGAGGAGCGTCGGTGGAGGCAGAGACTGGACGGGAGGGTGAAGATGGCGGTGAATGGTCGGAGAGACTTTGACAGCCACACAGCGAAAGCCGATAATGTGGTTTTGGGAAAATTTTGTTCTTTATCTAATTTTTATTTTTCTTTTCTGGGAGAGAGAGAGAGAGAGATCACGAGACTCCGACCCGGATATAAATGGAATTGCACGGGCTCGGATTGGCCCGGCCACGCAATGCCCAAGCCCAATGTCGCCGTTGAGTTCTGGCCCAAGTCGGCCCATGTGAGAGAAAACGAAGCGCAATTCTTATTAAAAGTTTCGATGGCTAAATGCGTCTCTTAAAATTTTAAAAAAAAAAAAGCGTCTCTCTTTCCTAATTTCTTGTGCGTGTGTGATTTTATCAAAATTATAGAGAGAAAAAAAAATCAAAGACACCTCCATCGAAAATTCTACTCTTTATTCGATCAGCATCAATCTAAGGATACGTTTGTTTCGCAAAAAATGGACAATTTGGTAATCATTTTTCTAGAGATGATTGCATGTATCACTTACAAAAATGAACAAAAAAAAAATATTTTCATCGTCCACAAAAATATTGAGAGATAAATTGTTTTTGATAATAAAAAAATTCTTCATTAATTAATTATTTCAATCGATATAAACGATTATTTTTTAAATCATTCAGTTTTTGCGAAATAAACGAAACCAAATTGTGATCGATTTTTTGTTTTTAACACAAGGGATAAAAACAACAGAATCAAAGCAAAAGTTAAACACGTGATCAATAAGCTTGCAAACCGCACTTCTTTTTTGTCGAAAAAAAGGTATTAATTGCTTAAAAGAATACATAAGAAGTACATAGGCTCTATAGCAAAGCAAATTGAAGCAGAGCAAAGTCTAGAATACTACAAACAAAGCCAAGTTCAGGAAACAATGAGGATCAAAAGAGAACCAGCAGGGTTAAGCGCACACTGATTTCATAAAAATAGATTTGTCAAGTAAAATAATCGGTGGCCGATTATTGAATTTCGTATCATCGTCAGTGATGAACACATGCAAAAAATTCCTTTTCTAGTAAATACGGCGTTGCCAGTTTGCAATTCGAGCCTAGGTTTGACTTCCTCTACACCATCACCATATGGAAACAACCAAAACAGGTTGAACAAACACAAATCTAATTTTTGAAAGAGGAAATTATTGTGACTCGACAAGACGCCAGAACTCCTACAATCATCATTGAAACTAGAGGTAAAGGACATGTACATGGACAGAGCACAGATGTATTGAACTCCCAAAAGCGTATTCATTGAACTTTCAGTTTAAATTAGGAGAAGATAGCTCATAAATCTAAAAATAGGGGAAAGTGTCAAAAAAGTTTTAAACCTATTGCATTTGTGTCAATTCAGTTATAAACCTTTTATTGGTTTCAATTTAGTCCTAAACCTTTTATATTTGTGTCAATTAAATCTTTCTAGTCAATTTTGGTCGGAAATTAATGACGTGGATGCCGGTCGTTTGCCAGCACCAACGTGAATATTTTAAATAAATTTTAATAATTTTTTTTATTTTAAATAATTTTTAGTTTTTTCTTTTTCTTTTCTTTGCTATTTTTCTTAAGGGGGCCGGCAAGGGTTGCTGACCGACCCCCGCCGGCCTTTGGCGAGGGCGTCCTAGCCCTCACCCAGATCTGAGCTAGGTGAGGGTGTTGCACCCTCACCCAGACCCCATGAGGGCCGTGACACCCTCGCCCAGCGGTCAACGAGGGCCGGGACCCCCTTCGCCTGGGCCAGCGACAGTTGCATACTCTTGCTGATCCCCTTAAGAAAACTAGCAAAGAAAAGAAAAATAAAAGGAAAAGCTAAAAAATAATATATTATTTAAAATGTCCACGTTAGCGTTGGTGAATGACTGGTGTCAATGTCATCAATTTCCGGCAAATTTTGGCCAGAAGGATTCAATTGGCATAAATGCAAAAAATTTAAGACTAAATTGACATCAGTGAAAGGTTTATGACTGAATTGGTACAAATGCAATAGGTTTATGACTTTTTTAACACTTTTCCCTCTAAAAATAGATAGGGAGAGTTTAAACACTCAAATCTAGAACTAGATTGAGAGAAGAGAGCTCCCAGATCTAGCTTAGGAGAGAAGAAGAGGAAAAATTCAAACAAATCAACAAGAGAGGGAGGAGAGGGTGAGACTAGCTCAACCCTTCCATGGTTGAGGGTTGAAGGAGACAATGGAGAGAGAGGAGAGTGGCAGTGAAAAAGAAATTTCATTTTTTTTTAAATTTTTTTTAACCTTCCGCAATAGACTCATACGGCACTTCACCGTCGTCATGTGCATGAATCTGGTTAGAGCTTTGATCCTAGTTTAAGGTTGTTGTCCGTCACTTCCTTGCACTTATTCATTTTTCTAAATAGCACATGCCTTTTTCAATAGTCAACGTGTCAAACATTCCTACCCCAAACATTAGAAATAGGAGTTCTAGATTGCCGGCCCCGATTGGATAATGTATCCTTACGTATGGCGTTGCGTAATAGAAATTAAGTGATCTTAAATTGTAATTACAACTGTATTATTGGCATTGCATTTTCTGTTGCCGGAAAATAGGGCATTTGGTACTTTTAAAAACTAATGGAACATGCAAATTTTCTTTAATTCAATGTGCAATATCACCTCCGAACTTTCAATTTGTTCAATTTGATTTATGAACAATTGGTAAATATTCAATCTAATGTTTAGACTATATGAATATGTTTAATGTTGTCGTCTTGTTAATTCAAGTTAATGGGATCTACAATGTGGCTTCTAATTCGTAAAATTCGAAAGGCAGACAAATAAAAAAGTTACATGTAGATTGTCCACATAAGATATTTATCTTAAATCAAAGAAAAAAATTCCACATGGAATATCTAGAGTCCCTAATTTGTTACTTTAAAATGATATATATGTTGACTCATCGTTTTTAAAAATCTAATTCATTATAACATCCGATTTGTCATTTGAGCAAACGAAAGAACTACATTTACCAACAGTTCAGGAAGACTACATTGAACAAATTAAAAATTTAATGACGACATTTACCAAAGTCCAAAGACATGATAGCACAAATTAAAAGTCCATAAACGACATTGCACATTTGACCCAAAATTCATTAATCATTTGTGCTATTACTCCCTGTTTTTACAATATGTACAGTCTTCCATGGGACCTATATGTACCATTGGACACACCCAAAAAAAAAATGTTGGAAATTATCTATCATAACCTCTCATTTTTAACATTATCGCTAAAAATTTATTGAAAAAAAATGAGATTTTATTAGGACGAGTGTCTGCAGGACGCTTATTTGAGCAATTAAATAAATGATTGAAGATTGAAAGGCAACACGTGGAATATGATTAAAAGAAAGACAGGTACGAACAAATGTCGCTGGTCGGACTGATTCTCTACCGAAGATTCTCCACCCAGTCAACCCCTACTCCTCTCGGCCTCTTCGATCCGGTCAAATCTTCGCCGCCTCACTCCCCATTTCTTTATCCCGCAATTTTCCGTGAAAATGCCCGACACAGCATGTGCAGACACCTCAATTCAATCCCACTGCCCTGTATAAAAGCCACTTTCCGTGAGAGAAATCCCGACCTCGAAGAACAAATTTTCCCGAGAAAATAAACCATGTTTGCCGATTCGGTCCACGAAGCTGCTCGTCGCGCGTCGCTCTCCGTCTCCGACGCCCTTCTCCTAATCGCCTCCTTCGCCACCGCGCTCGCGTCCTTTTGCTGCTCACTCAAGCTGTCGCCACCGTGGACGATTGGCCGCCGTGGCGATGAGAGCGCCCCCTGCGCCGCCGGCGAGTGGTGCACGGTCTGCCTCGGGGAGATCTCCATCGACGGGAAGCTCCGTAAGCTTCCGGAATGTGGGCACTGCTTTCACGCCGAGTGCATCGAGACGTGGCTGGGGTATCGCCGGACGTGCCCTGTCTGCAGGACGGCCGTGAGCCTGGGCAGCGGGGGCGGGAAACTCCGCGCCTGCGCGGGATGGCTGCTGCGGCTTTTGATGGCGAGGGTGTGTGAATGGATGGATGAGCACTTCGATTCCAACCTCGCACTGGTGTTCTGCCATGATTCTGAAACTCTTCTCTCTTGAGGATTCGATTTGAATCTGGTGGTTGCCAGTCGTGGAGAAGGAGAGAGAATAGGTTGGTGGGTTATCAGAAAATAGTGTAAGGATAGTCATTTCGTACAGAAATTAGAAAATATGGGCATACACGGTCTTGTCTTCATGTTGAACTTTTTTTTTTTGGTTCGAAATCTTCATGTTGAATTTGATTACAACATTCTTTGTCCCCAATTCCTTTACAAGAGCTTGAATCGCGCGACATGATTAGTTAGGGAAAAATATCAAAAAAGTCTAAAATCTATTGCAATTGTGCCGATTTAGTTCTAAACTTTTACGCACCTAAGAAGGCAATGTCGTGCGGTGGAGGTTGCGATCGAGAGTGGATTGGTCGGTGAGTGCAACCTGGCCTGGCCTTGCCATTGGCAAAAGGAAGAAGAAAGGAAAAAATTATAAAAAATCGAAAAAAAAAATATTAAAATATTATTTAAAAATGTCCACGTTAGTGTTGAACGTGTCATATAGGACAACTAGCCTTTACGTTAGCGATTTCTAGCCAAATTTGGTCGGATAGACCCGATTGGTAAAGCATGAAAAGGTTTAAGATTTAATTAGTAAAATTAAAAGATTTGTGATTGAATTGACAAAATTACAATAAATTGATGACTTTTTGGACAATTTTTTCAATTTCTATGGTAAACGCGTCTATTTTTCTTAATCTCTTATGCATGTGTGATTTTATCAAATTATAGAGAGAAAGAAAATCAAAGACACCTCCATTGAAGATTCTACTCTTTCTCTGATCAGAGTCATTTTAATGGTGTGCTTATTTCGTGAAAAATGAGTGCTTTGGAAAATACTTTTTTTTTAAATTCAATTATATCGCTTGAAATAATTAGTTAAAGAAAATTATTTTTATTATCAACATTGATTTATGTCTAAACATTTCGTGGACAATAAAAATAATTTTCGTTCATTCATGGGCCATTTGCATTATTACTCTTTATGACAATGTGTAAGGTCTCCCGTCGGACTTACATGTACTGTCGAGCATATTGGAAAAAAAATTGTCAAGAATCACCTATCATAACCTATCGTTTTTATATTATTACTGAAAATTGATGGGAAAAAAAAAAGGTTGCGCTTTTTTCACTCCTTATTTGGGTTAGACACTTCATATCATAGTATTTTGACCATATTATTCCTTAAGTAGCCCACTTTTTAGAATTATTGCCCCTTTTTTTTGTCGTCAAATGTAGTGTGCCCCTTATTTATTTATTTTTTCTTTTCATTCCTCATGTCCCACTTTTCTTCTTCTTATCTTTCCCTCACTATACTCTCTTTTTCCTTTTTTAACTCTTCAGACAAGCCTTCGGAGCAAGTATAGACTTTAGGACGAGAATTGATGGAAGAGAGATTGAGCCAAAAGGAGAATTGAGAGGGAAGTGAGACCCGCAAGGACAGAAAAGGATATAGAAAAAGAGGGACTAAAAATAATCAAAGGTGAGTCACACGTGAGGGACGATATGGTCAAAACATTATGATAGGCAGTGTCTTTTTTTCTTGTTGGAAATAAGGAGTGTCTTGGTCCCAAATAAGACCTTAAAAGGCTTCATCTTGAGTCACACTCGGATCTCAGAGTCCCCAAGATGTAAAGCAAATTTAGAGGGTATTATCAGAGATGGGACAAAAAAAAAATATTGTACCAATTGAGAAGACTTGAGCGTGCGAGCATTGATAAGTTAAAATAAGAAATGGATATGTGGAGCTCGCCTGGTAACAAGACAAATCGCGAAGGTCTCAAGTGATCGCTTGTCAACTCTTTTGTGGTGAGATTATTCTTGTAATCAACAACCAATAATCTACAGAAGATGGGATTACTAGGGTCACGAGGTTACCTATGAGGAATGGAAAAACGTGGCTAAAAAAAAAGAGATTTTATTAGGAGGAGAAGGCGAAAGAGATTTTTAAAAAGGTCTCCATAGCTTTCGCCGCATGATAAGTGATTAAATGTTTTTTTTTTTTCGAAAGTGACTGAAGATTGAAAGGCGATTCGTTGAGAATGATTGAAGAAAGACAGATACCGAAGAATGTGGCCTGTCGGACTGATTCACCACCGAAGATTCTCCACCGAGTCAGCTCCTACTCCTCCCAATTTCTTCTATCCGGTCAAAACTTCTCAGGGCAGAGCATGTGCAGACAGCTCAATTCAATCGCACTGCCCGAATAAAAGCCGCTTTCCGAGAGAAAATCCCAACCTCGAAGAGCAAATTTTCCCGAGAAAATAACCATGTTTGCCGACTCGGTCCAAGAAGCCGCTCGTCGCGCGTCGCTCTCCATCTCAGACGCCCTTCTCCTTGCTGCCTCCTTTGCTGCGGCGCTCGTGTCCTTTTGCTCCTCGCTCAAGCTATCGCCACCGTGGATGACTCGCCACCGCGGTGACAAGAGGACCCCCTGCACTGCCGGCAACATCTGCACGGTCTGCCTCGGGGAGATCTCCATAGACGGGAAGCTCCGTAAGCTTCCGGAATGTGGCCACTGCTTCCACACGGAGTGTATCGAAACGTGGCTGGGGTATCGCCGGACGTGCCCTCTCTGCAGGATGGCCGTGAGCCGGGGCAGCGGGGACAGGAAGCTCCGCGCCTGCGCGGGATGGTTGCTGCGGCTTTTGATGGCGAGGGTGTGTAAATGGATGGATGAGAACTTCGATTCCAACCTCGCATTCCTGTTCTGCCATGATTCTGAAACTCTTCTCTCTTGAGGATTCGATCGAATATGGTGGTTGCCAGTCGTGGACAAGGAGAGATTAGGTTAGTGGGTAATCAGAAAATAGAGTGAGGATAGTCATTTTGTATAGAAAAGATAGGTAAACAGTGTCTTGTCTTCATGTTGAATTCGATTACAACATCCTTGGTACCCAAAGCCAAAACGACATCGATTCAAATCATATTCCCTCGTTCCTTTACACGAGCTTGAATCGCGTGACATGATCAAGTACAGACACCATTCTCTTGTCAAATGTATCGATCGAGAACGCAAGCTTTTTCGGGATAAGAAGGGGCAGAGAAAATTCCCCGAGTCAATGTTCATATGCCAAGCGCTATGGATATTGCTACCTTTTCACAATAATTCTTGATATGCTATTACTACGTTTTCTTGAACTTGTCTCATACGAATAGCCTTATGCGGATTTTTTTTTTTTTTGGTCGGAAGACTTAAATGGATATTAAGTAAGTTATTCAATTCACTCTAGCATAAAATGTGTACAATCTTCTACTAATTTATCCTAGTCAGATTAATAATTGCTAATAGCTAAAGGTTACAATAGGCAACAAACAATTAGGATATGATGGCCTGTCAGCCTCCTTTGGATCCTTGGAACCATTGTTGCTTATACTATTAACTTATTTGTTCTTTTAAAGAACACTTTATGCTTCATATTTGATAGGGTGGGATGTCACATAATGCTCGAGCATACATAAATCACTCCATCTTTCACCTACCCTTAAAACCTAGCTTAACACTTTTTCCTTCATGTAGATTTCTAGAGAATTATGTGTCTTAAAATATAAAGAGAATGTTTAGCAAATTCATATCAATTCCCACAATTAAAGGAACCAATTGCATTTTTTGGAAAGAAAAAAAAAAAGAACCATTTTTCGCCCTGCCCTAAAGTTCTGACGTAATAATTTTATAATTGAAAATACGCAACTTTATAAGTATTTCACTAGGTATTTATTTTTATGTCCTCCGGATTGTGATTATGGCCTTGTCAGCCTTATATCTTCACAATCCTAATAAACAATATTTAACGACTCCAATCAAACATTACCGATACGAGAGACTTATGGTGAATCCCTTAGAGGGTACTTGTGCTAGGTCCGTTCCAATTCATGTTCTCTAGGTAATTTTTATTTTCAGATTGGGATGAAAATATCTTTTTATTGAATTTGGTTAATAAGTATCCTTGAAAACCTAATAAAAACCAGGTAAAAAAATTCTATTTTTATCGTACTAATTTCCCTATCAACATGTAATTTATGTTATGACTATAAAAGCATTTCAAC
>BCNH02000010.1:25004575-25028404 GCA_001662345.2 Metrosideros polymorpha var. glaberrima
ATCATTTCTCGATCCATCATTTTGTCCGAGCATTTCCTGTCCTAAACTGCAAACGCCGTATATGCCCAGCAAAAGCCCAGAATCGTGGCTAAGAATAAGGGACGAGATTGACCCCCGAGTCCAGCACTTTTTTTGGACACTATCTTTATGCAAAGGTCTTTAATTGCCATTCTTTATGCTTGATTTAGTTGAAAAAAGAGGTTACTGATTTAATTGCACGACAATAACCAACACTGATGTCACTCTCGAACCCATGAAATCGAGTTAGGTTTTCTTCAACATTGCATAAAAAAACAACATGAAAAATGATTAACAGAATGAAGCGATCCCTCCAACTCTCACCTTCCCTAACCCCAAAAAGTAATTACTTGACCCCATTTGGTTGGTCCCCCATGTTATGAAAATGGTTGGTCTTGGGTGGGTCTGGTCATCTTCCTTGTTATAATAACAATTCACACATTTCCCTTTCCAATGTTATATATTGATAGCAAGGATCAAGTAGATGGATTAGGGTTCGTCCGCGATTCGATAAATGGAGTTTTAATTGCACTAGGAGAGATTTGCACAGATTTCCTGTCCTTAGAAATATGAGCATGTCTCGGATAACATGGGGTTGGATGTCTTGGAGTCCAATTATCACGTGAGAGGGTCCTTGCCCTTTAGTCTAATCACGCATTAAGATCGCTCATAATTGAAATCTCGCATGTGATTAACATCAGAAGATGATGTGAGGGATGAAAGGGCCAAAAAAGCAAAAACCCAGATGGAGATTGAAAGCAAATAGCACCCGGAACAGATAAAAGTCAAACCCTTTTTCTTGACTCACCAGTGTCAAAAGCAGGTGGCAATTAGCGACTTTCTCGGATCCGTAAATCTCCCTGGCTTCAAGATTTGCTTGGGTTGCTTCAAGATTAGACCCCATGTGACGGTCTTGAATCACAGACCCCACAGCTCCTGGCTCTTTTCATTTTAGTAGTTTTGAATTCATTATGTATCACGAAAATGGTACACTAGTCTCCGAGGGCAATTTTTGCAATGCTTAGTCCCTACTTTTGTGGGCAGGCTTCTGTTTCCTGTCCTTTTCTCTTGGGGGCAAATCTGATAATGTTGAGTAAACTTGTCAATCAAGTGATCCTGCTAAATTGCTGTCGAATTTAATGTCTCTATGTTGGGAAATGGAATGAAAATAATTTACTTGGTGAAAAACAGGAAGGAATGAAAGACTTACAGGAGCCCTAGGCTCTCATGTAGGGGAGATACTTTAGGCAAATTTGGCCATGAAAGTCAAGAAGCTAGAGATCTCATAGGAACTGGTGATGATGGTATGGTAATGGCTCTTGCCCTGGAAATAAGAGTGTGATCAATTGACCATCAACAGGGAAGGCACGGATTCATTTCAGCTTAAAGAAGTATAAAACCAAGGTGTGGATTGTGGAGCGACTAGAAAAAAAAAATCGAGATGTGATACAATTTGCCTTTGAGAATCTTCGGAGAAGAAGATCAGACGCGAGAGAAAACAATATGGTTATTGAGCACGATAATGACGTGCAAAAGAATCATCCCATCATCACGACATGTGGAAAGATTTGATTGCAAAACCGATACGTCATGCGTAGATAATATTTAATCTGATTTGCTCTCGATTTAAAATTTTCGAAAGAAAGAGAAAGAACCCTCGATTAGATTAACGTGTGAATTGGACGTATGAGCCAATTCAGAAGCATATTAACCACCACTTGGCAGTCAAACCACAAGGTGGAATTAAAGATCCTTGATTTCAAATGTTAATGGACAAGACATAAGTCAAAACGAGGAGCACACATAAGCTAAGCGGAGGTGTCAACTGTTAGGAAGAGAAATTGCATGTTTTGGCCAAAAAAACAAAAACCGAGACGAATAATTCTATTTGGCAGTTCACTCGAAAATTTAAAAGTTTGGTAATAACAAATTAATAATCACAATCTTGGTCCCCAGTGTTGTCATCTTCTTCCTCCTCCCCGCTCTCCCATCGAATAAAGAAAAGAAAAACCCTCCCTCCTCCCTCCCTCCCTCCTAACTATCTCCTCCTCACTGGAGAAGAGATGGAGTGTTGAGCTTCCTCGTTTTGTCCTGGCTCACGCACAAATCTTCCCTTTAAAACCCTCCATTCTCATTGCGGGTAGCATATTCAACGCTCTCCCTCTCTCTCCTTCTCGACACAAGACATTTCTCATCGCCTTCCAGCACAAACCCCATCTTGAACCCTGTCACTGAATCTCGATTCGTTTTGCCAAATCTCGTGCTCATAGCTCAAGATCCACCGGATCGACGTGAACCCTCTTTGTAGATTTTGCAGCTTTGCTCGACTTTCGCTCGAATTCGCAGCTTTATCTTTCGTCCATCTTGTGGGTTGAGGTTGAACTCCGGAAAGGTTCTCTCTTTCTGTTACTGATTAGGAAATTAAGCTCTTTGAGTTTGGATAAGTAAATCTTGATCACTGTTGCTCGGAATGGGAGGCTCTGACATCACAAAGCTGGATGACTCTGAAGCAGTTGCATTAACGGGCAAGATCACGTTGATTGCGGTGATACTTCTCTTTATAGTAGTCCTCTTCGTTCTCCTCCTCCATCTATACGCCAAGTGGTTCTGGGGGCGCATCGAAGAAGCCTCCTCGGCCGCCACCGCCCCGCCCCCGCGCCGCCGCCGCAGCCGGCGGTTCGTCTTCGCCCCCGGCCAGGACCCCACGGTGGCTGTCCGTACCGGGCTCGATCCGAAGGTCCTGCTCTCTCTGCCGGTGGTGGTGTTCAATCTCCAGGATTTCAAGGAGGGTCTTGAATGTGCTGTTTGCCTCTCTGAGCTGGTTCAGGGAGAGAAAGCGAGGATCTTGACCAAATGCAATCACGGGTTTCATGTGGAATGCATTGACATGTGGTTCCAATCACATTCCACTTGCCCTCTTTGTAGGAAATGGGTTGGTCTCGGTTCAGATTGTTCGAAGACCGTCGATATTGATGATGATTTGGAAGAAGAAAATGGTGACAGTCAACCCGTGGAGGAGAATTTATCTGGTGGGATGCACCCCACCGAATCACCAAACTTTCCTACGAATGTGTTGTTTTGGGGTAATGAAATGCAGGTTAGCTCTGGGAGTGCTTGTTTAGAAGAAGGTGGTTCTTCTTCTTCTTCAGCTACTTCTCAGTCATCATCTTCTGCTGCACTCACTATTGCTAGGCCTGCGATGGTCGTTATTGACATGCCAAGGCAGATGAGTGAGAACCCCTTGGCTTCTTCGTCTTCAGCGAACCGGGTCACCGAGGATGATCTGAAGTCCCCAGTTCCTAAAAGACTGAGGTCATTGAAGAGGCTCTTGAGTAGGGAGCGAAGAGTTGCTCCTTGTAATGCAAATTCTCTTGATGTTGAATAGGGGGAGATGATTGTCTTCGCGATACACTCACCGTGATGCGCACCAGCTGTTTCAGTTATAGCTAAAAACTTAAGCTGTTTCAGAGATTTCTCTCGTTCTTCCATTGTCCAAACAGCAGTTCGATGATGAAGATGAAGATGAAGATGAAGATGAAGATGGAGGAAGTGGTGATAAGTAGTATTCACTTAAGTGCTTGGCAGGCTTTTGAGGACTGAATTGCATATCCAGAAACCAGAATTATGTTTCATACACAATAGTTATTCTTGCAATGTTGTTCTGAGTCAAGTGTTCCCACTTTTTCTTAGGATGAGAGAGAGAGAGAGAGAGAGAGAGAGTACAGGAAGAAGAAAGAGTTTTGCTTTTCTGTCTCAGAGGGTGGAAAATCCTTCTAGTTACAGAAGATGTAGTTTGTAATTTTCGCTCTTGTAAATGTATTGATTAAATTTGCATCTCCTGATCAGTTAATCACAAAGATCGGTTCTCTTCCAGTGGATGTAATTTGATCCACCCAGAGTTCTCTTTGAGGCTATTCTCAAATTCAGGATGCAGTAAGGCATTGATGCAAAATGCAATCTGTGACAATCATGAGAGTCACTTTGTTAGATCAGTATATGATTTCCTAGTTATATTACATGATGGAAGGAGCTTGTCACTGGCTCATTGCTCTAATCTGGCAGCACAAATCTATCCACAGAAGTTTTAGGAGAACCAAGGACTAAAGAGCACAGTTAGCATCCTAAATCAAATCAGTTGCAGCATTTGGTATTATCTTATTTGTTTCCTTTGATCCAGCGCAGATATACCATGTAAGCACCAGAAACTTAGAAGGAAACAGCATGATGATAATGATCAATAGTATTATCGGAACTCGGCAGACTGCATAAAGTTTATATTACGGTGAGATCAATGTTATAGATTGGGTGTTGAAGAGTTCGTCAAACTTGAATACAGAATGGAGCTCCCGACATGCATCATTATTACAAAAACCTGCTCTTAATGTAGCCTTGAATCTATTGACGTTAATCTGAAGCAAGAGTGAATCAACAGGAAATTGTTGTTGACTCAGAGGAAATAACAGAAGAAACAGTGAGGATTGCCACCAAACACAATCAATTGCTATTTGAGCCCTTTACATGGAATTAACACTATGCAATCAGTGACTGCTACACGAGGGCTAAACACTCGGTACATTTGCCTCTGAACAATCTTCATACTCCAGCGAGTCAACATCTTCTTTGTTGCAGAAACTGAGGACCTACTGTTCCAATGTCCCTAGAGTTTTCATGCGCTAAGTTACCAAGTAAACAGGTCCGTAGTTCTCAAGGCCGTGAGGCTTGTCCAACTCTTCTAGAGACGTGTATGGCATTTCATTATCCGCTCCTTTTGTGGAATTGAAAAGACCGGAGAACGTCCCTGAATTCAGACGCCGGAGCCAAGCATCAGATTCCTTACTTGCCCCAAAGATTGGACCAGAAACAATTTTTCTTGGTTTATGGTTGTGATGATGACTTGCAGGTTCTGCTTGAGGCTTGCTCTTCTTCCCTGTTCTCAACCATGAAAGCAGGGAGCTCTTCCATGACTTCTTGCTCCTTTTATCTTCGCCCAGGTTTCTCTTTCCCGCCACTTCTGCATAATTTTGTGAAGAAGCTCCTACATTTGGTTCACATTTGTGCCGTCTGGCTTCATCCAAGAACTGAACAAAGCTAAGACGGATTAAAATAATCAGGTAGAACCGGTTGCAAAACCTTGAAGACTTGGAACAGAATATGCATTACTTATTTATCTGTAAGAAAAGTTGTCGCAGTACAAAGTTAGCAAAAGAAGAAGAAACTTCCCTCCTTGAAACATGATTCGCCTAACCAACTCAGTCTTTATACCAAATCAACCTGTGTCCTCATCAGATTTACATCATAGAGTTTGATCTCAGATCGTCTATAGTTGACTAAGCAAGCGAAAGTCGATATACTCAGTTGAATCGAGTGAATTATTGGAAATGTAACAGTGTCACAACTAAATAAATTTTCCAACTTATACATGAAGAGACAGCAGTATAACTCTAGCCGTAAAAGAAAGGAAAAGGAAAAGGATAGAAATGAAAACGAACTTGATGATAGCATCAGAACTACCTGAAGAAAGTCCAATTGTGGATCAAATTCAGTAGCACCATAATCGCTTGCCTCACATTTAGGGTATACTGGAGATTTCCTCATCTCGGCGGGCTGCTGCTAAACCAAATTCTGCAGATTTCAGGACCAATACAGTCACAAAACTATAAACAGAAATAATATGCAGGTGGCTTCCCCACTAGATGTCTAGATGAAATAGAATAATGTTGAGGTTTTTGAACTTTAATGTGTTATGAAAAAAAAAATTCCTTTCTTGCCTATGGTTGTTGTTGCTAAACACGTCTTTATTTTTTTTCCTGTGTCAATAAGTTGATCAATTGCTAACTTTAACAGGAAAAGTCTAACCTATCTTGTAGGCTGTGTGGACAAGGGAAGATCTACCAAGAAGAAGAAGATGATGATGAACCAGACGGTGCAATACCCCAGTCAAAAACTATATCGTGAAGAGAAACTACATATCAGATGCGAAAGAACAATTAGAGACTCTAAATTACACTAATATCTATGTTAAATTCTACTTCTGAATGGGACTCACTTGCGCAACAAAGGATAGAAAAGGATAGGAAAAAAGCCTACAACACAAAAGCGTTTCAAAGCCACTTTAATAGGCATGCAGATCGAAGAATATAGAAAGCAGTGGCTGTTGAAATGGCAGCGTCAACTCTGTAGCCTTTCGTTCGCAATTTCGGCCCCTCTGAAGGCCATTGACGTAGATGCGAAGGTGAACCAATTGAGTGTTGGTCATCTTACATGCACCTAAAGGGGACAACCAACCACTAAATCACCAGCAAACAAAGGGAGAAGAGAGAAGAAAAAGCAAAAAAGAATTCAAGAAAAAAGCAGAAGCCCATCAATGGCACGCACCAAATCAAAATGGGTAAATCATAATTATACTCGAGACGTGCTAAAAAAGCCAAAAGGTGGGGACTTTATCGAGCAAGTTGAGCATTAACGACAAATTTTCACCTAACTTCGGAGCTTTACTAGGCCCCTTGTCTAGAGCGAGCAGCAAAGCCAAGATAGGAGGAGGGCAAAGGGCAGGGCAAAGGCACTTCTCACATAGAGTTCAGCTTGAAATTTTGAAATCGAAAAAACCCAAGTGTAAGAGAGAGAAGATGTGAAATGTAACGGAAAGAACCTGCTGAAGAAAAATGGGAGATGGGGGGGGGGCTCGTGTACGATGCCGGGAAGACATCATTTGCATTTTAACGATTAGAAAATAAGGATGTCCTGTCCCCCCGGAAAAGATTCCATCAAGAGATTCCTTTGACGTTTTGGCTCTGGGCATGAATGGGGGGAGGCGTGATTTGCGGCGGGAGATACGGAATCTCTCTGTCTCCTTTTACTTAAGCTTGGGACCAAATTACTTAGACCATGGAGTACACGCATAAGCAAGGAAGGAAAAGGTTACGGCTATGTTCGCTATACTAACTATTGCACTTGGGGGTCGTAGCTACTAGCTTCTTACATGAAAATGAAAGGGGTCATAATCATTCACGAACAAAGCATCGCATAATCTAGAATGACTACAGATAATTTCATGTCATTTTTTAACACAAAAATTATTTTTTTAATTATTATTCTTTTTTTGAGTCATGCTGGTGATATTAAGAAAGTTTTACAGATTGACTTGGCATGTTTTTAAAAGACAAATTGCGAGCTTCAGAGTTTCCGAAATTCATGAAGGTTTAAAAATGGATATATTGTTTCTGCATGGATTTTCTTCATTGGATTTTGCAGATGATCTTTTCTTTTTGTCCAACGAAGCAGTGATAGGCAGACAACAACATTAGTTAAATGGGAAACGCTTCCCATGAGAACTCTTCGGCCCACATGTAGCGATCATTGCTAGAGTCAGCAATAAAGAATGATCCCCAAGAAAAGAATTTACTAAGGTCCTCTTGCACAATTTTGCTTCCATGGGGGATATTCACTTCTAAATCGCGCTTAGATCAAAACTATAGATGATTAAGAGATCGACCATACTTCCGCGTAATGTGTCGTACTATGACTTCTCCAGCTGACTTCTCCGACTTTTCCGGCCGCAATTGCACATGCAATGCAGATGTCATTAGTGATTGATTTTCTCGATTACATGCTCTCGAGAATACTTGGTTAGTAATAACACGACTGTATGTTACGCCGTAAGATGCAAACATTGATAGACTTCTTGAGGTCGGAGCCTTTTCCTTTCTCCTTTCCAACCACAAAAGGCACAAGAATGGGGTTGTCCCCGCCATCAAGCTTGGTTGCTCACAGTCCTCATTCAAGCAAAAAGCTGCCACCCACATGAAAAAAGTCCATCCTCCTTCCAGTTGTGCCAAGTATCTCAGTTCATATGGACGAATTCAAATCACTGAATCTGATCATCGTCAGTCCATGGTGGTGAACATAGGGAGATGGAAGTAACCCTTGCTTGAAATCAGTTTCATTAGCCACGAATATAATCTTGCCTCCGAGAGCAAACCTCATTTTGGACTTCATTGGCTTCAACTACACTCATTTATCAAAGACGTTGGTGATCGTGACAATCCTACCCCAAAAAGTTGCATCCTAGTTGGCTTTTCTATGCGATGTTCGTCTTCGATCCATGAACAATGACAACCTGCCACCTATGAAGCTCAATAACATGAAAAAACCGATGCCATGACTCCATTTACAAGAGAAGCCCAAACTCATCTCAAATCACATATCACAAAATGTATTGTCTCACAAGATCGACTAATGTGAGAGAGATACAAGAGAAGGCAAAAGCATCATTGAAGCAACCAAACCCTTTCGGAATAGAGAATCCTATACAATACCCAGGTTAGGCTTAGCTACACCACAAGACTAAAGAAGCAGCTGTCCCTTTCTAGGTCTGATTATACCAGAGAGTGGTGATAGAAAGATCAGAGTTGAAGCAAGGGCAACGCCATTACTAGACCAAAAATGGAAATCAGCAACAACATCATCCAGGTGGGGAATGATTGCTTCCTGTTTCTTCTCATGTCCTTTTGGGTATTCGGGTTCTTCACTTGTGTTCCTGTGGTGTTGCCATCTTTATTTGTGCCAGAATTATCATCTTTAGGGTGCTCAGGTACAACCTGCTCTGAGATATGTTGCTCAGAGAGCTGCTGTTGGTTATATTTCTCAACATATTCAGGGAAAATCTTCCTGAAGGTTTGGCTGTCAAAAGTAATATAAAAAATGTCATAAAACAGTTTGGCCAACAAAACTTTAGTGCCTACCAAATACCCACCGAATAGAAATATACTGCAAACTGACACAGACTCTTATTCCACCAATCGCCACTGTATAGGTAATGCCTCTAGAAAATGCATTTATCACAGCGCCAAACTAATAGATCCAAAAAGGGAACTCACATAGTCTCCTCAACGAACATATTTTATGCACATCTATGATATGAGGATATGATCACTGAACTTAGACAAGTGATTGTACTGCTGGAAGAGAAAACAAGAAAACAATAAGATATTTCTTCCACTTGTTTCCTTTTCTGCCTAACATATATACTTCTGGATGCAGACATTCATGCATATTATCTTCTTCCTTCCTCCTTTTGGAGAGGGTTTGTTGGGCATAGGCACTTACTTCTTACAATTGAAAGCAAGAGATGATTTTGCCAGACGTTGCTTCTCTTCAGCTGTGGTGTTCACACTGCCAGTTGTAGGACTATTGTCCATCTGCAATGTAAAGTTGATGGCCCTTAGAGAGGCATGTTAAGATACTATTTGCAAAAACCAGAATGCCCTTCAAAGACACAAGGATGTGTTCTATTTTGCTCTTCCAAGTATCTGAACATAATGAATGAACAAGTGACAAACAAATGTATAGCAGCTTGCCCCAAAGAAATATAGGTAGTCATAAAGCTAATGAACTCACCATAAATGAAAGAAGCCCAGTGAGTATGCTGGAAGGAATAATAGATAAAATTAGAAAAATGCTCAAGAGTTTTCTTTCTACAAAAAAGAAGGAATTATATTATTTCATCTACAGAGTCTGGCAAGTAAAAGCATATGAAGATGAGAACAAGGAAGCCATGTATAGATTAACATCTGCAGTACCTTGAAACAGACCACATCGGGTTCCAACTTTCAGGGTGAACTGCAAAGTGAAAAAACCAAACCTGAGCAGAAGTTCATCTCACAGAATGACTGACAGACTCTTACTATTCAAGACATTAAATTCTTACAATCACTCATTGATAAACATATTTTCTTTTGAGTCATAAAACGCCCATTGGGAGTGGTCATGCTGCAAGAAGGGAAACAAACTCAAATAAGAATATATATTAGCTAAAAAAGGTGTGGCTATTAAACTCCATTGAAAGAGAAGAAGAAGCTATTTGAAAAAAAAAATTACGTGATCCCCGGAGGCTTATACGGGTACTCTGGAGGGAATTTGATCTTGCCATAATAATATCCACCTGGTCACAATGACAACAACAATTTCAAACAGAATTTTACTGTATGACCTCCAAAGTCAAAATGAACACCAATGGGGAAAAAAAAAATCTACAGTACCTACAAAGGGGGTTCCTGAGCTTCCCTCCAACACGTAATCTAGAAAACCAAAATTGATGAATGCCAAGTCAAAGTACGATAACAGTTAACACTATGACAGCAAATGCAGAAGACAGCAAGTAAAAAGAAGAAGGAAAGATGTCAAACAATTTCCAACAGGTCAACGCTTCATACTGATTCACTTGTTCAGAAGCTTAAAAGAAGATAAAAGTATAGAGAATGTTCTCAAAACTAGCCAACTCATGGAAGTTCTTAACAGAATTCATTAACCAAAAACTCAGAATGCAAGATCAATAAGCTAAATCCACTATAACTAGCCATAATTTTGCTCGTGAGAATGTAACATGACTTATGCACCAAAAAATTGCAAAGCACTGCTAGACTACATTTCATCTAAATGAGGACTTACGCCATTCAAGAATATCATTTGGGGAGGGACGTGCAACAACATTGGAAACAGGTTCCTGCAAATTCAAAAACAGAAAAGCTTTGTAAGTCTATATATACAAAAAGAACCAACAGGAGACTCGATGCAGCAACAATCCTGTTATACTATAATCAATATGATCAATGAAGGCATCTCAACCAAAACTATCTTAATGACTTGCTAGAGAAAACTCGACAGAGTATCAAAATGTTAATTATAAAGCCATTAAGGGTGGGTTTGGTTCAGCTTTAAAATACTAAAAGCCCAATGTTGGAGGGTCCAGCATGGGCTTTGAGCATTCCCAAGGCCAAGGCCAGAATTTGGCCAAAAGCTGCTTACCAAATACCCCGGCATTTCCTTAAGGAGCTTTGAAGACTAAAAGCTCATTGGGAATGCTGAACCAAACCCACCCTAAATCAGATCATGAAAACAAGGGAACAACTAACATGCCTACTCAACCTGCTTCTTAAGTGCTAAAAACACATTATACAAAGATAATAGCTTGTTTGTCCCACTTCTCGAAAGAATGTGTAGGGCAAGTTCATTAAACAACCACCATGGATAAAGATATCAACATGAATAGAGGAGGAAAAGCAAGTGAAGACAGCGAAAATGAGAGTGAGAATAGAGAAAAAGATGACGACATACTTTACAGAGCGCTCTATATTCCTTCTGAAGACGCTTAATACATGCCTTCTCTGCCATCTCAGAGCTTCAATGCCGATGAGTACACAAATCAATGACTCCTTTCTCTCTTTATTGGGGAAAATACTAGAGCCTGCTTACCAAGAGATGACATTTAATAAGATGACGAGACATACATGCGAGTACACCAAAATATAGTGAAAGGAATGGTTTGGATGACAGAGAATTGGGGCAAGAAACTACCCAAATCAACACAACTCGAAAGATACTAACTTTTAGATAAATTGGATATCTAATGTCACAATCATGCAGGCATGCAATATCAGAAAGCTGTTCAACTACATGCACCCTTCATGTGTAGCGCATGGTTCTTACCAAAGAAAATCTAGAGAATCATGAACTGGAACTAGCATCCAAGACAACACCTGCAGCCACCCAATGGGAACCATTGACAAGACTAAGTCGTATGTATCTGTTCTCTTTTGCATGGGATTCAAAACAATCCGTCTACCATGATCATAAACAAACTGATATACATAACAACCAACCCATCCAAACTGCAAATGTCTGGTTACATCTCTCCAGAAAGTTACACCCATGTGAGATAATGAAATGAGGACGAATTAAGTCTAAGAACCATTCAGAACCCACTCAGACCCCTGTTCCTATAGCACTCTCAATGCAAACCACGAATCTCACGAATTCCTCAAAAACTGCCACGCCACCTCCTTAAGAGGGCAATTTGCGATTCGCAGTACCCAACAATACCCTAACAGAACTACTAGCTGCTTGATAAACGATATGCGAAAGACAGCGAATTGCCCTAGCGCAGCTCAAGCACTCTCGAATTCCGCCTTAACCAAACCGCAGCGCCAACGAATGAACAAATTACTCGACTCCAATTCAATCACCAAAACACAAAAACACAAACTCCCGGACGCCCCCAACCCTCGCTAATCGAAGTCAAAACTCCAAATTCAGATCAGCCCACGACTCCATCAAGATACAAACCTCGAGAGACTGACAGAACAGATCGATCTACAGACGGGCAACAACCGGGGAACCCGGAATCGCGATCCAGGCGGACTGAAGAGACGCGAAACAGAGGGAATCGACACCGAGACGGCGAGCGGAAGAATCCGTCGTCGTCGGAGGAGGGAGATTTTCCTACCTGGAGCGGCGGCCGGAATCGATCTCTGGCGTGAAATTCTGGGGCGGACGGGAATTTCACTCTCTACGGAGATTTATAGGGGCCATCTCCGAGTTAGTAAATCGCGATCCTTAGAAGTGAATGAATTGGCGAAAAAGGGAAGAACGTGCGTCGCTATTTCCGACGGGCCTCGGTTCCTTGGATGGGGCCCACCCGTCGCTAAAAAGAAAAAAAATAAATAAATATATTCTACATTTTTGTAGATTTTAATATTTAATATGGTTTTTGGGCACGTAAAAACATTGGTTTGACAATTCGAATCGGGTTGTTTAGAGGAAGACGATTTTGCCCTCGCTTGGGAGGAGTATAGATGCGGGAAGGAGCTTGGGCGGTTCCGACTTTGCACTTGAGATAAAATGGGAGGATTAGGTTGACTTTGTCTATCATTTTCTAATTTGACTGAACTTTGTGATGTAACATGGGGCAGGGCGACGTTTTCTCTAGGGGAACTAGATAGAGACTTAGGACATTCAACATGCGGATGAATAAAATATCCTTTTTGTGACGCAAATGTTGCGATTTCATATATTCTCGATATGATAAATCAATCAAAAGGATCGATTTTTCTCATGACGTGTTTTCAGTTTCTAAATGGATTTCAAGCTCACTATCGAGAAGTCAAAATGGGTTTTTATGGGTTGAGTTAGGTCCAAAATCCAATTTAAATCCGTGAATATCTATGAAAAAATGGCATACAGAAAAGCACACCAATACTTGATTGATCAATCCATTCGGTATAGGTTGACATTATGCTGGTGACGGATTGATTTAATGTTAGTGAGTGTCGTGTCATAGTACGTGTTATCGCCATTATGTTAATAAGGTCCTCTTGAAGTAATTTGTTTGACATTTCATGCAAAAGAAAAGTTGGAAAAAAGTACCCAACTGACACTGACGTCTTAAACCTTTCAACTAGATCAATTTAGTTTTAAACATTTTGCATTTGCATCAATTCAGTTTATCCGGCCAATTTTGACCGAAAATCGCTAACATAGACACTGGTCATTCTACACGACACAACTGACACTGACGTGGACAAATTGTATAATTTTTTTAAAAAATTTTTTCAACCCTCGCCTAGGCTGTGATGACAAAAATAAAAAATAAATCAAAAAATATTAAAAAATTATAAATTTTGTCCCCATCAGCGCCGGTCATATCACATAAGACTGGCCGATAAAATTGGCTGGATGAACTGAATTAGCATAATTGCAAAATATTTAAGGCTGAATTGATCCAATTAAAAAGTTTAGGAATGAATTGTTACCAATACAATAGTTTAAGACTTTTTTTGTACTTTCCTGAAAAGTTCGACTAATATAGGATTTATAATTTAAAGCTATGAGAATCATATTAAATGCGAATGTCGTTCGTTGGTAGCATTATCTATGGGTAGACTCCTGTTTCTGTTCAACCATATGGAAGAGCAAGCAATTAAAGAGAGTCTTACTATCATCAGTGACCTTATGTCTTCCCACAATGTCCAATTAAATCCCAACTCCCACCAAACTTCATAAAAAGGACAACAAATAATAATAATAATAATATTGAATTTCACTGGAGGGACATGTGTTCATCAGCTAGTTCCATGCTTCCTTGACTGAGTTCTTAATTGCTATGGTGTATCTATTATGTCACTTAGATATTAGTTCAGTTGATCCTGCTATAGGATTATAAATGAAAGACAATTCGATCATTCTTTAACTTTCTATACCAATTACCATGCACCTCGACTACAATATGTCTGCAAAACCCAAATTCAAACCCTAAATTTCACACTCAAAGGTTAAAGAAAACATTTTGCTCCCTTTAAACGTATGTAGTTTTCCCTAATTTCCTTTTGTTTTTTTTTTGGGGGGGCGGCTCGTTTGTAGAGATTTTCGAAGCGTAGATGTGTGTGTGTGTGTGTGGAGGGAGGAAGGGACGCTGGTAATGAATTTTGTAATTTTTCAATAAAATGACAACGCAATTTTTATTTCTAAAAGACATATGATTGAAATTTAGCTACTGCTTTATTGGCCAGAGGCAAACATAAACTAGCATTGGAGGCCGCCAAGTGATGGTTAGTGCCAGCATCTTAGGTCACTCATTAATGTTTACTGTTATCATCGTAATTAGAGTAAGTTATAAAACTCTTCTTGCATATTAATAGAGCCGAGAGCTGGGTTGGTATCCAGTTTCTTAAGAGGCTTCGATGATGGGGTAGAAATTCGGCCGTCGGATGACAAAAGACGACCAAGAGATTAACCGTTGGATCGCAAGCCAAGGAAAGGTACTCGTCTGAGCAATAGGGTCACTGCTCGACTGGCCGGTTCTTCCGGAACGAGCAAACCTCATTGGCACTTGGCATGACTAACGACCCTATAAAATCCTGATTAGAAATTGTTTTCATTGCATTGACCGAGACAGTGAGCTTGTCGTGTCTCTTGACTAGGTCTATGGCTAAAGACCCACACACGTCACCAGAATCCGAGGTACGAAATCCCACTTGTAATTGCTGAATTCAGACAGAAACTGATCAGAGTTCTCAAGAGGGAAATGACTGACTTTCAGTTTCCTTCCCACATGAGCTTTAAGGATCCGATGTGCACTGAGCACTGGGAAGCCGAATTAACAAATGCAGCATCCACCCCCATTTGCTTCCACTCGGCCCCATCAGAATTTATAAAATAATCACGTGACTTCTGATGGAGGTTTAAAAATCAACACCCCCAGTCGAATCTTGAAGTACGCAACAGCAATATTAACAGTCAAACATGATCACATGATCCCACAGGGACCGGATCTCGTAGAATCTTCTGCAATGACCTAATTTTGAAGAAATGGCAGATGATGGGTATATAAGTCCAAGGGATTAAACAGATACGCTCATCGTCAGTGGTCGTTTTCCCATTCGAAAAAAACATCCTTCTTTGAACAAGCAGATACATAGGTTCTTGGTTATTGAGAGCATTTCTTGGAACCATGAGACTCAAATCCATAGAAGTGGCTGCACTTACCTTACTGCTCCTATTTCTTTCTCCTTTCCCACATGAGCTTTGTGTCGAGGGTCGAGTTTTGACACAGCGAAGCTCTTCACAGCCCAGCAAGGAGTTGGCTTCTCAGGAAATGCACATGGACGGGAAGAGTCCTTACGAGAAAGTCGGCTCGAGCGTCCGCCGCATACCTCCGAGCACATCCAACCCAATACAGAACAAGTAGTCCTCCTCTTCACCAGCCTCGGCATTTCCACCCGTTTGAAGGAACTTCCATCTTCTATCCTGGACGCCTTTCTCATAAAGAAGATCCTGCTTCCTCCAGGAGATGGCTAAAAGACACAGAAGCTGAAAGATCAAGGTCAATCACATAGATTTCCCTGCATTTCCTTTTTATTCAGTAGGAACCTATTCAGTTTGTAGACTCACAGTAGATTTCGACTCTAGGCCACTTGTACCGAAATTTACAGTGAAAGAATACGATTTCTTTTGTCTAGGGGAACTCTCAGAATGCCATCTTTGGCGAATGTAAATACATGGTTTTCTCCTATGAAATATGACTCTCTGTGCGCTCATAGTGCAGCTACACAATGAAATGTGACCATCAACTATTTGCAAGCACTAGAGTCTCAGACTCTAAGCTTAACAGACTCGATAACTGAAGGTTACAAAAAAGATGCAAAAAGTGGAGATGATATAAGAACTTAACAATATTCAGGTTAAAGGCAGATGTTACGACATATGGCGAAAGGAATGCCAAGTGATATCATTTCTTTGGTTTCTTTTTAGAAACCTTTGAAGGATCATCCTTTCTGCACCGTTTCTTATCTGACTTGTCAAAAGAGTTGAAGGGTCTCTTATTCTTGGCTTCCTTCTCAGTAGCTTTACTGGGAACATGGGCACTGCTGAATTCACCAGGACCCTTTCTCTTCTTCGAGTCATTTCCTTTGTAACTATGATGTTCAGCTCTTTCTTCGTATGGCTTAAAACCCGACTTCACCAAAGATGGTGCAGCAGAACTCAGGTAAAGATCAATATCTTTTCTCATTTGCTTTATGTTTGCAGTGCGTGAATCTTTTCTCGTTTGCTTTATGTTTGCAGTGCGTGATGCTAGTTTGGAAGTGTTAGTGTCTGTAGGAAAGCTGTCATCTCCAGAAGATTTGGTTCCACTTGAGCCAAATATGGCATGAAATTCATTATACGCCGTCTGTTTTGATGCTTGTCTTGACCTCCATTGATCCGGATGTGATGCGTATCTGTTGCAATAAAGCATAAATGATAAGGTTCAGTTTTTCACATCTGTGAAAGTGATCACTAAAAGGTAAATCGAGATTGTAACTAGATACAAGATCAAGAGATGTGGGCGAAATTTCTCAAGACAGGACTAAATATCATTACAAAGATACAAGACCAAATTTTGTTTCGCCACCTTGATATAAGCAACCTACAACTAATGGAGAGAGCATCGTTCAATCTCCACATCTTAAACAGGATATTATAACTCACCCGTGAATGTCAAGTTTTCTCAAGAGGTGAGGCCCCTGTTTTGTCCTGGATAGCTCATTCCGCACAGCTAACAACTCGGATACTATAGCTTCTCTGAGTGAACCATTACTGGCAGTGAAGCACTTTTCAAGAGTAAAATAACCACTTGAGTGCATTGAAAGCTCTCCATAATGTCCCTGTAACCTTCATAAAAAAGCCCAGGCAAACTGTAATTCCTTATATGAAAGCCACATCAGAGTTCAATTTAGCAGAAATATAGGAAGAAGTTCAAATCCCAAGAAATACTGCAAATGCATGCATGTGAATTTGTTGTGACCATGGAAGTGGAGAGACCGCTTACTTCAGAATCAGTTTGCGCTTATGTTTTCCAGAAGCACTTGAATCAAGAAAAGCTTCAATAACATGTGCGCCGGCAGAATCTTTAGCTGTTTCCATCAAATGGTCCACTTCCATTGACGTGATGCTAGCGATAAAAGGCTGTATGTATTCCTGCACACCAGGTATTCCAAAATAATTATTTGAATCAGGAGCAGGAGAATGTCGAATAATGCTCATTGTCTAGGGAGCATAATATGATTATGAAAGATATACTTAGTGGATTTCTAATCGAGACAGCTAAAAGATGCTGGATTGTCAGTAAGAAGCAAACTATACTATAAGGCATACAAGTAACTGTAGTTATACATATAAAACCCAGCTATTTGGGGAGACTGATACCAGGCAAAAGCACCATAAAATGTAGCAAATAGAACATACATTGCGATATCTGAAAACTGCCTGCAGAATCAGAGAACCCATCACATGCATTTTCACACCGGCTGGCCATTTCCAACTGGATTGATCTTGGCAGCAGAAGTAACTATCAAGAAACAATATCCGAGGAACAATATATGCTGGGGGGTCATCTGCCGAACAAACTGCAGTAACAACAGCCTGACAACACTGTCGAACAAGAATGTGAAATCAAAAACCGAAATGCACAAAAAAAGGATAGTTCTCACTTGTGAGACTGGAAATCAAGGTACTTAACAAGCAAGATCTATTAATTGAGCTAAACCCAAATAGGCATACAATAGAAAAGCATGTGCTTTGGCCATAGCTACTGGACAAGGCTCCCTTGGCTATCTTGTTAAGCAGGTATGCGCAAAAACTGCCTTGAATGTAACAAACCTTATGTTCATGGGTGTGAAGCCGATAACTTGCAGCAATTAGCGAAGCAATAACTCCTGACCTTCCCATCTCGAGAAGATCCTTAAACTTTGTTCCAAGTTCCTCCCAGATCAACTCCATCTGATGGACAAGACAGAGAGAAAACTTATGTAACCAAAAAAAATTCACCCTAGAAAGGATGTAAAAAGTGCAGGACAATATAGCTGAAGAAGATGGAAAAGAAAAACCAGTTGATCAAAAGGAACCATGCAATAAAATAAGTCTTCTAAGTAAAGATATGCATGGAAATGATTAGCCAAGCTTGAAAATTTAAAAACATAAAACGGCCAGTGCCATCTAAGGAGGCATAATTGGACGAGACAGAGTAAACATATATGTAACCGAAAAATATCCACACTAGAAAAGATGTAAAAGGTGCAGAATAATATGAAGAAAAATGAAAAGAAAAACCAGTTGATCAAAAGTAACCATGCAATAAAATAAGTCTTCTAAGTAAAGAAAAGCATTGAAAAAATATTAGCCAAGGTGAAAAATGAAAAACATAAAACGGCGGGTAGCATCTAGGGAGGCATACTTGCTCTTGATGCCTCGCCTTGGAAATTAGTGCTTGAACAACAAAGCTCCCACATTGATGAGAAGACATCTCAAACAATGAATTCCTAAATATCTTGTTGAACATATCATCGTACAAGTAGTCAGGAGCCACTTCCAGAATGACCTGCAAGTTATGCAGGGAAAAAAGGAACGGTTCAGTAAATAGTACTAAAAAAGGCTACTACCGAAGTCAAAGGTACATGTGCAACTGTGTCTGGGACGTTATAGTGAGCATGTGGTTGTTATTTCTATATTAGGCCATTAGCCTGTTAAAAAGAAGTGGACGCTGATGATCAGCAAAATTACACTACTGGCTGCAGTGGAACATAATAAGTGACTATATATTGTCTAGCAGTGTAGAAAGATGCTGATGGTATAGATTTTTAGAAAGCATTGTACTTGACTATATAAAAGTCAACAATGAGGGAATTACACAACAAAGACAAACTCACTTGAACCATGAATTAATAGTCGCCAAAGCAAAGACTCAGAAAAAGATATAAGATGACAATAATGAAGAAAACAATTTTGGGCATCTTACCTCCAATAAATGACTGTATGAAGTTTCAATCACAAAATGTTTCACTTCATGCCCCACAGTCATTTCAATGGTGTTCCCTTCCGCAATATTTTCTTTGTTGCAACCAAGAAGAATAGGTATTATCTGCCCCAACTCTTCATCATCCCCTGCTAATAGCTTCAAAACTGTCTGCCATGATTAAACCAGTCAATATTCAGGATGACCTCGTCAGTGATAATAACAAACAGATAACGACTTAATCATCCATCCAAATGAAGCCTCTCTCTCTCTCTCTCTCTCTCTCACCACATGCCGCACATGCGCGCATACACATTCTATCAATGGGTTGGGAACTATTAGCACAGATACTGATCCCAAAGGCAACATGGAGCCGTTATCAACCCTACACCAGCTTTACATGAAAAACAGAGAAACATTAGGAGGGTGTACCAGAGACATGCCTGAAGGACCAAACTGCCAAACTGATCAACTAGCAAGGTCTTATCGTCTGCGGTGCAACTAAGCATCCCTGTGATGAGATCTTTTAATAAACCCGGAAATCCCTGGCCAAGATTCTGCTGTGCATGCTCATTAGGGCGAGATGCCTTCAGATTCAAGCGCTCTGCTATATTTGCCAAGGACTTGGTTCCCTGAAATTCTGCAGAATCTAATGATACTCCTTTGCAAAGACAAAGAAGTCTTCGAAGAACATGTGAGCCGTAGCAGTTATACATCAAGTCAGCGGGGTTCTCAACAATCACCTGACAGGCATGAGACATTATTTTCCATGAAAGAATGCACATTCATATTAGTTCATCTAATCAATCATAGTCAGGAGAATGCACAATCTTGTGATATGATTCACTGACAAACAAGCCACTTTAAACAAATCGGTCGAAAGAGTTTCTGCGGAACACATATAGTTCCGGGTGCTAGCTCTTTCATCCAAACAGAAAGGAGAAATCAAAGCTATACCTTGCATATCATTGTTAAGGTCTCCAAAATAACAGAATAGATCTCTTCGTCTTGAAGATGCATAGCTATAGACCTTAGAGCTGTTTCAGCAACATGAGAACCAGATCTATCCATTGCAATGAGAGGAAAGACCCTCGAACAACTTCGAAGAAAGCCACAAAGATGGTCCACATCACAGCCCTCGAGGAGATTTTGCAAAATGTGGCTTATGATGTAATCAGTTGCCAGTTCATATTCTTTGCCTCTAGTTTCTTCAAGAGCATTACCACATATTACAGATCTTGCCTCTAATTCAACTCCATTACTTTCAAAAAGATTCGCAATATCTGAGAAGTATTTTGTCGTTTCAGGGTCTATTTGCTTCCTGCAAGGTAGTCAGTCATGCAATTACCATCCATAACCATAGGACCTAGAAGTTCGTGTTAACAAATCACTAGAGCACGAGTGGTTCAATGAGAAGCCTAACATCCACAGGTACACAAATGCACCATCATCAAGCATCAAATTAAATCCAAAGACCAATCACCTTATAATTGGGGGTTTCAGAATCTTAGTATCCTGTCCTTTCGAGAACTTTGCATGTTTGCCAAAGCCATGTGAAGATTTCCCAAAACCATCTCCACCGGATCCAAAATCGCGTTCTTTTGCTCTCCTATTCATGCCTTTTTTCCTTCTCGCTGACTTATGTGACCTATTTTCCTCACCCATGGGTCTATCTTCCACTGAACTATGAACTTTGTGCCTTCTCGATTGTAAAACTTTTGAACCAACAGAAACCATGCGCCCCTTGATGGCAGCAGCCCCTATTGCAGACAGCATCATAATTGCCAAGAAATAAGATAAATTAAGATTGCTGAAAGTTAAATATGGGAGAGAGAGAGCGAGAGAGAGAGCCAATTTACAGGACATGTTATGCACGAACACACTAGCAGGAGTGATTAACATGAGCAACACGAGCACAAAATCCGTATAAGATATAAATGTAATCTGAATTCAGCAAGGCATAGCCAACCAAGCATACAGCAAACTGATGTTTGAATGCTCCAGAACCAAAATATTTGCTTCTCTGATCAATCAACACATTGAACCGAAAACCAAGCAATCAACAAGGATGCTTGTCTGATTACATCGCACTACATAGACCCACTACAAAGAACGAGCGCGCTTAAATTGAACACGAAACAGACGAAAGCACGTCCATCTCGAACTAGCAACATTTGAAAACTAGAAACTCCTCGCAAACAAGCAGACCCTATCGCACAGCTTCTACGACCCAACTCAAGCCGACAGTAAGCAAGCGCGGACAACGTATAAGCTCCCGAAACCAATGGAAACCGCGATTACACGAGAATGAGATCACACAGCATCAACTCAGCAGGCAACTGAAGCCAACAAGAAGATACAAACAAAAGAGGAAAAGGACAGAACGGACGAAACGAAGCTACGCAAACGGAAAAGACGTGGCCGTGGGAGAACTGAAGGAGAAGCGAGCCGTCGGAAGCAACGCCGGCGACGACGGCGAGGTCGCAGGACGAGGAACGAGGATTTACCTCGAGAAGTCGAAGCTACTTCGGCGACGGAAGCCCAAACCGCGACTGCAAGCGGACCTCGCGATTATTGAACGGCGCGGTAATAAGCAGGAACGAGAAGGAGAAGGAGACGAAGAAGCAGGAGATCGGTCGGACCTTTTTCCGGTTTTCTGGGCTCAAGACCGGGGGCGCTAACGGGCCGTCCGGTGGGCCAGTTCTCGGCCCGATCCGAGCATAAGCCCATCCATTCCACGGGCCTCCCGGCCCTGATCAGGTCCGTCCCGGACCGTCCAATTAATTTGCATTTAAATAATTTAAAATAGCACAAAAAAACATGTTCCGATATACGCCAGCTAATGCTCCTGTAAATAATTCATTTTTTCGCCGTTGACGAATTCGAATATCTTTATGGTTCGCGCCTGATGGGTTTCATATCATTTGAAATGTATATTAAATTATATATATAATAAAAAGATGTGCAAACTAAATGCAAAATAAGGCTAACGGGATAAATTGGAAGCGCATGAATCGTCATGAGCTTTTCCGTAATCACAACATGGTACGTGTCGGTCCGACTCATAAGAATTACATGTGATCCACGTTCAAAGAAGCGCGAAATCCAATTGACCAGTACAATCTCGACCATTAATCGCGCGAGATTCATCGTGGGGTCCACTCGATTTTATTGGACGGATCCTAATATTGCAATCATACGGGGCCGTATGGTATGGCTTTTTCCCTCTTCATTCTTTTTACCTTTTGTCCGATCATTTGTCGAAGAAAAAGACGCTGAGATTAAAATAATCAATCGAGACAAAAGCATGCAAAGGCATGAAGTTGACATTGACTTTTTTATTTTTTATTTTATTTTTTGGGTCGAAGAAGTTGACATTGGCTAACCGGTGATATAAAAATCGAGGGGAATTTACATGAACATGCATGATGCACTCGACTGGCCGACTTTCTAATTTCTTTCTTTTGGTTTTTCTCATTTTGATTGATTAACTTGAAGAACAAATTTCTATGTGAAATTTAAGCTATTTTCTTAATGAAATGTGTAAAATGTGGATTACAAAAGCAGGAAAAAAAAATTGACCTAGTCAACATTGCTACAGTGAACTGCTCGGTTCACTGTAGTTACCTAGAGCAAGTAAAATGCAGGGAAAGAGAAGAAAAACATAGCAGAAAGGAAAAGAGAGAAGGAAAGAAAAGAAAGGAAAAGAAAGAAGAAAAGGAAGAAGAAAGAGAAAAGGAGTGCGTCTGAGCCGTGAGGACCTCGCCATGCCGATCCATCTTCGATTTGCAACGTTCGGTAAGCTCTCGCACCACTCATTCATCCTATCTGAACAATTTTTGGATTTAGGGTTGAAATTCGAAATTATGTGAGATTTGAGCCGTGAAGTCCAATTTTGGAGCCTTTAAGTTAATTTTTTTGTGAGAATGATAGTTAAGGGTGTTGTGGAGCTGTGAGATTTTACAGATCTTGATTTGAACTTATGGTTTGCAAGAAACGGATTTTTGAAGTTTGACGCGCGCAGTGAACAGTGCACTACCAAAACCTATTGCATCTGTTTTTGTTGATTTTTGGATAGATTCTGGAGGATTTGTGTTGTGGGTTTCGAAGTACATTAAAAGATCTTTTTTTGGACTGCAAACTCGCTTTAATCGGGGTTCGGAGGAGGGAGTTATGATGTGTTAAAATTCGACGCGCAAGTTACGCGTTGTGGACGACTTGAGTAATCGCTTTAGATGTATGATTCGTCAGCGCGTATGAGTTGTTTTGTTAGCGTCTAGGCGTCGTCTAGTCGCTTTATAGTTATTGTAGTATTTTACTCAATTTTTGATGTCGATTCTTGTTTAATTGATAAGAATACGAGATCGTCGAGTCGTCTAGCTGCACGTAGTTTGATTTTGAGTATCCCAGGTGAGTGGTGCTATTTTTTCTTCGATTTTGTAAAATTCATGTCTTAAAATAATAATGTTTCGATATATATACATATCGAACTAAGAAGAGCATTTTTGTTGCATAAAGTCGGATCGAGCATTTTATACCCTTTTGTATTTGGAAATGGTTTTAGAAAATGTATCATGAAGAGACGTATTGCCTTGTGAACTAAATTGTGAAACGAGTTCGGATATGACTTGAGAAATGTTTTCCGAAGGGTAATACAGGCATACAGGCCGTGTTGTGGAAATATTATATGTTTGATTTGTGATATTTAT